>JAFMPE010129765.1:2236-26905 GCA_024759925.1 Ficus religiosa
TTTTTTTTTTTCCCCTGAAATGTTGATTAATTTCTTTTGTGTCATTGTTATATTAGATGATTCCCGTACTTAAAAATCTAGTAAAGCCAGTAAGCAGGAAAGAGAGAAACAATTATTTCTCATTGCTTATGTTCGTATCAAGTTACTTTTTATTTGTTTCATTTCTCTTCCTAATCTGCTAGTATCCATTACCAAACACTTTGCAGTTACCCAGCACCACAACGCTCCACGCTTCAAATTGTAATCTTTGATACCGAGCTGTCGAGAGAATCCAATCCTTTGTCTAGACAGATCCCCCCTCCGAGGCCAATTGACCGATGGCAGTTGCCGCCCCGACAGACTGAAGAACGCTACCAGAGATCAAGTTCCCGCACTGAGCAACACAAGGCCTTGGAAAATCTGAAGAGGGAGTTCTACAATCCGAATACGAAGAGAATAACAAACAGAGTCAACTTGTACTACAGAGACACTCCCGTGAATCCGAATCATATTGACAATGAAGAAGACCGCAAGAGGTGCGCCATTTGCTTGGAGGACTTTGAGCGCGGGCAGGAGGTGATGGTCACTCCATGTAAGCACATGTTTCATGAAGAATGCATTGTGCCGTGGGCGAAAAGCAATGCTCAGTGTCCTGTTTGTAGGTTCGTTTTCGGCCCAAAAACAAGGGAACCGGCGACACCCTTTAACAGCGGCACCAGCAATAGCAACATTGCAAATGTGGTTCCTGCTGGTTTATCTACTCAAGAGTTCCTTTCAATTATAAGAGCACTTGGTGATGGTTTCCAATGGGGCTACTGAGAATAGCAGTGGAAATTCCTATGGTACTAATCCTATATGTTTATCTTAATATTTATCCAAAAAAAAAAAGGGAAGAAACTGGGGGAATTTCAGACAGTTATTTGTTTGTTTGTTTGGAAGTCTAAAAAGGTCGTGAAAGTTTTCTTGCAAATAAATAATGCTTGTCTTTGAGCTAAGAAAGTTATAGTCAAAAGCATGGCCAAGAGCCTATAAATGAAGTCGTGCAATCTGTGGTTTTCAAATGTAGAATTAGCTTGCTTCTTGTAAACTGCTATTTGGAGGAAAAGTCTTGAACAAAAAAGTTAGGAAAGATTTATAAAAATTTTAGCGAGGATCAAAACTAGCAGTCGGTATCCGACATGCTAGCAGAAGCTTCAACGGCAAGCAACAAATTGGGACCATTTAGCGCCAACAATGAGTTTGTCTTTATGCAAATGCTTTTGTCAACAAAGCATGGTGAAAAATTCTTTCATGATGACATGATGTGTGCAGAAGTTGATAAAGATTCTTCTTCTTTTTAACAATTTAATTATTCGAAGGGCTTATTAGATTCGACTCATATGTCTTCTTTTATATCTCTTTTAAAATATCATGTCACATATTTAGCTAACGTAATCTTAAGTTGAAATGGTAAGATATTTTAACTTAAATTACATTTTTAATTACCGTTCATGATTCTATTAAAGTACATAAAAGATGCAAAAGAGTTGAATCCAAACGTCATCAAGCCTTTTGACTGTTTTCCTTCATTGTTTAAAGTATTGTTAAAAATCACATCCGAACAAACGTCCTTTATGAACTCAAGATTAAAAATTTTAAGATGTACATTGAAACAATAGCAAGCAATGACAAGGACGTTAATAGTTCTTTTTTTGACAACCAAGAATGTAGAATGTCCACACGCACCAACATGAACATCTCTTTTTTTTTTTTTTTTTTTTTTGGTGTGGTTAATACACCAACAAAAACTTGTTTTAAAGTGAAAAGCCATAAAATTATATCTCTTAGAAGAGAACTAAATTCCATTTTTTGTTATATTTGTAATAATAGATAAAGGCTCCAATCTTTTGTCAAACCAATCCTAATCGTAACATGCAAAAGTGGGGTTGTAACATAATACTTGTTTTATACAAGAATGACTTTAGAAAGTGTAATAATAAGGAATTTACTCATCACAATTCAATATCCTTTTTAAAGAATTAATATCATAATACAACGTTTTCATATTTTTACATGTTTCAATGCAAAAACAATTCTACACAAGTCTATGTTTGATAAATTATTTCAAATCAAAATATCTCAATTATTTTTATCTTTTTATAAAAAAATCAATAAATTTTTAACTAATTTTTAAAAAATCAAACAATTTCAACTCAAACTTATTAACCAAATACACGTTGAGAATACAAAAATGATAATTTATTTAATAGCGAAACCTTCTAATTCCATTGTATCCACACCCGGAGAGCCCGTGACGTGCCCTTTTAGCATCCTTAACAAATGTGGTTTAGCAAAACCAAACTAAATAACATATTTTCAGCAAAAGAAAAAAGAAAAAACACATTTTCCAAGGGAAAATGTAAAACCAGTACGTCAAACCCCCGAAGGTCTGCATTTGTCCACGTCCACCGAGCAAAAAAAAAAAATCTAAACAGCGGCTGACCAAAAAAAAAAAAAAGAATGAAATTCCTAAGAGAAAAATTTTTTCCCAAAAAAATCTAAAACTGACACAAAGTGAGCCACTAATATGAGGACACGTACGCCGTCTCAGACCACATCCGCTTCCCCAAGTATTACACTTATAAGAACATCCCCTCTTTCTTTCTCTTTACACCCTCTGCGCCAAAGAGGCCCGGGACTTCCCTTATCTCTCTCTTCTTCACTCGAACTCTTTTCTCACTCTTTTCTGCCTCCAAGGTACGTACAGTTGTTCAATTTTTCCTCCTCTGTAATGGGTCTGTGTCTGTTTGTTCGTTGGTTGTTAATTGGACTAGAGTTTTGTCTTCAATTTTAGTAGAAAAAGACAATAAATTTTTTTTGGTTGGACATGAGCTTTCCTTAGTTTTTGTTCTGTTTCAGTTGTTGCTTCGATTTGGGTTCATTTAGTTTGTGTGCAGAATTGGGTTTAAATCTTGTCAAGTTTGTGGGGTTCTTCAATTAATGCTTATTGAAGCTGAAAAGTATGATTTTTTTTTTTTTTTTTTGGGTCTGCTGGAATGAAAAGTATGGGAATTTGGAAGCGGTTTGATTTGTTTTCAACTGAATCTTATGTTTTGTTACCATGGAAAAGGCTTTTCCTTTATTTAAACATAATTATTTGTAACTTTCCATGTTCTCTATTTTTCTTTCTTTCTTGCTTTCTGTGTTCTCTTTTACATAAAGATATCTAATTTGTTACCATATTGATATCATTGAGCCTGGTGCTATTGGTAATGTTCTTGTGCTGATTGTGTTATTGTATTTCAAAGACTATTTCTACTTCCTCAGAATATTGAGTACCAATATTGAAACAATGCAAAATGATTGATTTTCTCAATATGCTCCTAGTGATTAATGTCGTGGTAGATCCCTTTTATTCTTGTGTTTTTTGTTTATTACTTGTAATGTTTGCTTGTTGGTTCACATGAACTGTGAGCTTCTCAATTCGTTTTTGGATTAATCACTATTATCGAATATCTAATGACTTTTGCGGTACTTACAGATGGCAGCATCCTCAGCATGCCTTGTGGGAAATGGTTTATCTACTCATGCTACTAAACGAGCCTTAAGTAAGGACTTTTATGGGAGGCATCTTCTCCCTTCTGCAAGCCTTCCATCATCGGGTAAGGCGACAAAAGCAGTTTCCATTAAGGCTTCACTCAAGCAAAAGCAACATGAAGGTAGAAGAGGCTTTCTTAAGTTTTTGCTTGGAAACGCGGGAATTGGTGTTCCTGCTTTGTTGGGAGCAGGAAAAGCCAGTGCGGATGACCAAGGGGTTTCTTCCTCCAGGATGTCTTACTCCAGATTTCTGGAGTATTTGGACAAGGATAGAGTGAAAAAGGTGGATTTGTTTGAGAACGGAACCATAGCTATAGTGGAAGCTGTTTCCCCTGAGTTGGGGAACAGAGTGCAGCGAGTTCGCGTGCAACTTCCGGGGCTTAGCCAGGAGCTTCTCCAGAAGTTCAGGGAGAAGAACATTGACTTTGCTGCACACAATGCTCAAGAAGACTCAGGTTCTCTGTTGTTCAACTTGATCGGAAATTTGGCTTTCCCTCTAATTTTGATTGGGGGTTTGTTCCTCCTTTCAAGGCGTTCGTCTGGAGGTATGGGTGGCCCTGGTGGACCAGGGTTCCCCTTGGCCTTTGGTCAATCTAAAGCCAAATTCCAAATGGAGCCTAACACTGGGGTGACGTTCGATGATGTTGCTGGCGTCGATGAAGCAAAGCAGGACTTTATGGAGGTGGTGGAGTTTTTGAAGAAACCCGAGAGGTTCACTGCAGTTGGGGCTCGTATTCCTAAGGGAGTTCTTCTTGTTGGTCCTCCTGGAACCGGAAAGACCCTGCTAGCCAAGGCAATTGCTGGTGAAGCTGGTGTTCCATTTTTCTCTATCTCAGGTTCTGAGTTTGTTGAAATGTTCGTTGGAGTTGGTGCTTCTCGAGTGCGTGATCTTTTCAAAAAGGCTAAGGAGAATGCGCCTTGCATTGTGTTTGTTGATGAAATTGATGCTGTTGGACGACAGAGAGGTACCGGTATTGGTGGTGGAAATGATGAAAGAGAACAGACCCTTAACCAGCTTTTAACAGAAATGGACGGTTTTGAAGGTAACACTGGTATCATTGTTATTGCTGCGACTAACAGAGCAGATATTCTCGACTCCGCCTTGTTGAGGCCTGGAAGGTTTGATAGGCAGGTAAGAAAAGTGTTGTGTATAATTACGTGCACATTACTCTAATTGAAACATCAAAATTTCTTAGAGTTGATTTCTCATGCAGGTGACTGTTGATGTTCCAGACATCCGAGGAAGAACTGAGATCTTAAAGGTTCATGCTAGCAACAAGAAGTTTGACGGAGATGTATCTCTTGAAGTTATAGCCATGAGAACACCTGGTTTCAGTGGAGCTGACCTTGCTAACCTCCTTAATGAGGCTGCTATATTGGCTGGTCGGCGTGGGAAGACAGCAATCTCATCTAAAGAGATTGATGATTCAATCGATAGAATCGTAGCAGGAATGGAAGGTACAGTAATGACAGATGGGAAGAGCAAGAGTCTGGTTGCCTATCATGAAGTTGGGCACGCTATTTGTGGGTAAGTGTGTTAGTAACTCTGGCTTTCTGGTTTACTTCGAAAGTCTCTACAGTGTAATATGATTCCAAATCTTGAACTTTCGGTAGCGCTTTCCCTTTCACGAAAACATTATATATTCAATTTTAGGCTATCAGAGTCGATAGCTTTATGAGCATGAATCTTAAATCTCTGAGTTTTGATCCAAGATAACTGGGTTTTGATAAAAGTCGTACTGATATTTTTGCTTGAATGGATCACTTTCAATTGTAAAGGCTAACCGAGCTTCATAACGTAGGACTTTGACACCAGGGCATGACCCTGTTCAAAAAGTGACCCTAATTCCACGAGGTCAGGCACGCGGTCTTACCTGGTTCATTCCCTTGGACGACCCTACTCTTATCTCCAAGCAGCAATTACTTGCTAGAATAGTTGGTGGACTTGGTGGCAGAGCTGCAGAGGAAATCATCTTTGGTGAGCCCGAGGTAACAACAGGTGCAGCTGGTGATCTCCAGCAGATTACCGGATTGGCCAAACAGGTAACTTTTTTTTTCTTCCCTTGTTTGACCATTCTAAGATTGCCAGTCCGATGATCTGATTGGCTTGTTTGCAGATGGTAACCACATTCGGAATGTCTGAGATTGGACCATGGTCACTAATGGATGCATCGGCTCAGAGCGCCGATGTAATTATGAGAATGATGGCAAGGAACTCTATGTCCGAAAAGCTTGCCGAAGACATTGATGCTGCTGTCAAGAGACTGTCGGATGAAGCATATGAGATTGCGTTGAGCCACATAAGGAACAACCGTGAGGCCATTGACAAGATAGTGGAAGTTCTTCTAGAGAAGGAAACGATGACCGGGGATGAATTCCGGGCCATTCTCTCAGAGTTTGTGGAAATTCCAGCCGAAAACCGGGTTCCTCCTTCAGTACCGGCACCAGTCACTGTTTAAACCACTCGAGGCAATACTGTTATTAAAACTTGAAAACAAAAATCACATAAATATCTTCAATTGGTTAGATGTATCATAACTGTAATTTTGATCATATATGTAAAGTGCTCTTTAGACTGAAATCAGAGAAATTTCTCACTTGGAGCCTTTTGATTTGCTTGGCATAAGTATAATTCACTAAAATTAGTTGCAGATTTAATAAAATATTATTTTGTCTATATGCAGATTATTAGCATCAATTAATTCTTTTTAAAATTAAAAAATATTTATAGACAATTAGACATGAACGTGAATATTAATGCAAGAATTATTTCTGTTGACAAGGATGAAAATGTTCATGTTGATGGAAACGTTGAGTCTTATTTCCTCTTTTTTTTTCTTTTTTTTTTTTTTTTTTAAGAGAAATGTTGAGAGTCTGGATTTAAAATGAACTTCCATCAAACCAAATAAACAGAAAATATAAATAAACAGAATAATAATACTTGTAAACTTGAAATTATGCACTTTACAGGGAAAAAAAAAAACCCCTGAAATTATTCACAAACTACATTTATCTATTTATCACGCGCACACACACACAAACTCCTTGAACTAGCTCTAAACGGCCCAGTGACCAAATGAGATGCATGGGCAAATCTTGTTCTCCAAGTCATGTTTCGGTTCCTCAGTTTGTTCAACGCCCAACTCGTAAAAACCACACGTCTTGTCTCCACAAGCACCTCCATAACTGGTGCTTCTGAATCCAGACAAGAATTCACAGTCCTCTGCTCCAAAGGGCACATCTCAGAAGCCTTTGGGAGGTTCAGTTCCCTGATATGGTCAGACCCATCCCTCTTCCGCCACCTCCTCCAAGCATGCATACTCAGAAACTCACTTCTTCTGGGGAAACAGCTCCACTCTTTGATGATCACCTCTGGTTGTTTGAACAAGTTCTTCTACAATCAACTCCTTAACATGTATTCCAAACTCGGCGAATCACAAACTGCTGTGACGTTGTTTCATCTTATTCCGAGGAGAAACGTTATGTCCTGTAACATTTTGATCAGCTGTTACGTGCAAAGTGGTGATTTAGGGAGTGCCCGCAACGTTTTCGATGAAATGCCAGAGAGAAACGTTGCGACGTGGAACACTATGGTTTCAGGTTTGATCCGGTTTATGTTCAATGAGGAGGGGTTGGGTCTGTTTTTGGAAATGCATGAGTTGGGATTTTCGCCTGATGAGTTCACTTTAGGTAGTGTTCTTAGGGGATGTGCGGGTTTGAGATCTTTACGTGCGGGGATGCAGGTACATGCTTATGTGATGAAATGTGGGTTTGAGTTTGATTTGGTTGTTGGGAGCTCTTTGGCTCACATGTATATGAAGTCCGGTAACATGGAAGGAGGAGAAAAAGCGATCAACTCAATGCCAACTCGGAATTTGGTTGCTTGGAATACGCTTATAGCAGGGAAAGCACAAAGTGGGTATTCAGAGGAAGTGCTGGACAATTATGGTATCATGAAACTCGCGGGGTTCAGGCCGGACAAGGTCACTTTGGTGAGTGTTATTAGTTCATGTTCGGAATTGGTAACTCTCGGACAGGGCCAGCAGATTCATGCGGAGGCGATAAAGGCTGGGGCTTGTTCCGTGGTTGATGTTATTAGCACATTGGTTAGCATGTACTCAAGATGTGGATGTCTGGAAGATTCTGTGAAAGTTTTCATGGAAAGTGAAAGAGTGGATCTGGTGTTGTGGAGCTCTATGATTGCTGCTTATGGGTTTCATGGTCGAGGAGAAGAAGCCATCAAACTGTTTGAACAGATGGAACAGGAGGGATTGGTAGCAGATGATGTTTCTTTCTTAAGTTTGCTCTATGCTTGCAGCCATTGCGGATTGAAGGAGAAAGGGTTGGAATTCTTTGACTTGATGCTGGCGAGGTACGGATTGAAGCCAAGATGTGAGCACTATGCATGTATTGTTGATCTTCTTGGTCGTTCTGGCCATTTGGAGGAAGCAGAGGCCGTGATAAGATCGATGCCCGTTAAAGCAGATGCTATCATATGGAAAATTTTGCTGTCCGCATGTAAGATACACAAGAATACAGACATGGGAAGTCGGGTTGCCGAGGAAGTTCTCAAGGTTGATCCACATGATTCGGCTTCTTACGTGCTACTTTCTAACGTTCATGCCTCTGCTAAAAGGTGGGAGGATGTTTCTCAGTTGAGGAAAACCATGAGAGATAAGAATCTTAAAAAGGAACTGGCCGTGAGCTGGGTGGAAGTAAAGAATCAAGTTCACCAGTTCTCCAGGGGTGATAGATCTCATCCGAAGTTAAAGGAGATTGATTTGCATCTGAATGAACTAACTACCCAAATGAAGTTGCATGGTTATGTACCCGATACCGCTGCTGTTTTAGATGACATGGACATTGAGGAGAAAGAGTACAGCTTGTTACATCACAGTGAGAAGTTGGCAATTGATTTTGCTTTAATAAACACCCCCGATGGTATACCAATACGGGTGATGAAGAATCTGCAGGTATGTGAAGATTGTCATCTGGCTATTAATTAAATATCTGAGATAAAGAACCAAGAAATTCTTGTGTGCGATACTAGTAGATTCCACCACTTTAGGGATGGGAGTTGTTCTTGTGGAGACTACTGGTGACAAGAGACAAGTCACAGTGTTTCCATAGTCGATGGCCATTCATGTGTTTTACAATTACTAGCACATTCTTTTTGGTTCAGTTTGGTCCGACCACAAGCTTAGATATTTTTTAATGGAAAGATATTTCACCAAGATTGATTGGACACTTACTTTCATATGCGAGAGAGAATTGTTATATATGGATGTTAATGTCCCTCCTTTTGAAACACAGAATCAACTACAGGCATCCCTTGTTTTTTGAATGTCAAGAAAGAGTTCTTTTTCTCCAGAGTAGAGAGAGTTAGTCCATAAAACTTATTTAAATTCTATATACGTGGATTACCACGTCATGAGGTCATGATGAAAAATTGTGCTCCAGAGACAAAGTTATGGAAGCATCACCTAAATCTATGATCTGAATTTTGTCAAGTTTGACAGAATAGTCAAGTAATTAGAGGAATTATATTGTCAAGACAAAAGATTAAGCATCCAATTGAAGGGCGATTAGAACTTGATTATCAAGCATTTTCACATAATCCCCCGCAACCACTGAAAGGGAAACACACAATTCAGAAGAGGTTATTATTTTTGAATTGCATTTTTTCAATGTTGAAATCTCACTTCACACAAATATGTTCTGTTGTTGGTTTTTTTTTTTTTTTTTTTTTTTTTTTTTTTTTTTTTTTTTTAATTTTTTTTTTGGCTTATCCATAGGCCATGTGCATTCCATCTTTATTTCATATTTTTCCACGTTACAGAAATTACGTCTAGACTTATACCACATCTACTCCACGTCAAAGTAGTAGCCAGCATTGATGCTTGACGTGATATATCAACCAATTTATGGAAAAATGATACTTAATCTTTGCCGTCTGCTTTCGGTTACATGGTATTGGCCATCTATCGACGAGGACTTTGTCATTTCCTTTCTTCTTTTTGGGTACGTTCTTAACGTTCGTTATCAAGACTGGTTTCTTGACCTAAAAATGAAAATTGCCTTTCTACTTGTTCAAGATATGCTTATCTCTCCTCTTATATAGTTTGTAACCATCTCTCTCTCTCTCTCTCTCTCTCTCGTGTTATGTTACAAGAAGGGTATTAAGGAACTTTGTTATCTTTGTTTGAGCTCAAATCATGGTCTTGTTATTCTATGTTCTTTCTGTTTCTGCTTTACATAGTGTCTCATTCCTAACCATAGCAAATCCTTCGTTTGCCAAAACCAGTTACACGTACTATCTGCATCCAAATGATCCGTCGACATGGTACAACGACAATTTGGTGAAGATGGACAACGGATGGAAGATGAGAATCTTCCTCGTGATGAAGAATGATACTTTGTGCTTTTACTGTGGATTCTACAGCTCCGAACTAAGCAGCAATGACTACTTGTTTTCAGTTGTTGCCGTTGGAGAAGGCGGCAGTCACACTGTCGTTTGGTCAGCCAACACAAACTCTCCTGTAGGAAAGAATGCGTCAGTGCAACTGACAGATGAAGGCTTACTACTGAGAGATTCGCATCAAACAGTCTGGACATCTGGTGCCGTTGATAATCTTGTGGTGGGGATGAACCTTACTGAAGAAGGAAACTTGGTTCTGTTTGGAAGAGACGAACCACTCTGGCAGTCGTTTGATCATCCTGTGGATGCATTGTTGGTTGAACAAAAGTTACCCAATGGTGCAGAGCTCACAACTTTGAAGGGATTGTTCTTTGCCAAATTAACGGTAGCTGCTAATTTCTCTGCTTTTGTTAATACTAGCAAGGGTCCATATCTAATGTATCAGTTGAGACTGAACTCAAAATCAAGTAGTCAATACGGACTACAATATGAAGATGGAGAGCTTATAGGTGACAGATCTGTTGTCAACGTGGGCACATTCTTGAAATCATATCCTCTAGAGTATATTGAGTGTTTAAAGCTTGATTCTGATGGGCATCTAAGGACATACCGGTATGACAAGACGGAGGAAAGTGGTTTTGTTAGTATTGTTGATCTGGTTGCTCAAGAATGCGATACTGGTTCACTGGATCGAAATGATCTTATGGACATGACTTATGCCAACATCACCACTGGTTCCAATGTTGCAGATAAATCTATCAAGACACTAGCCGAATGTAGGCAAGCTTGTCTGCAAAAGTGCTTCTGTAGTGCAATTGTCTTCAAGTATGAGAACGATGTTTCTGATGGGAATTGTTATATGCCATCTAAGCTCGTTTTAGTTCGACAGAACAAAACAAATGAAAGAAAATCACTCACATTTGTTAAGGTACGTGGTCAGATTGAAGCATTAACTCCGCCTTCCAGTCCTCCTCCTTCCAATCCTCCACCTTCCACTTCAAAAGATTCACCAAATGTTGCTCCCGCACCAATTAGTATGCCTTCAAGACATCGGAAAAATAGAGCAGTGATATCAGCATCTATTGCTGGTGTTTTCATCATTCTTCTTATTCTGGTATCCCTCATAGTGTGGCGTAAGAATAGATCGGAAAATGATGGAGACAACAATCTCAAGCAAGTTCCTGGGATGCCCTTGAGGTTTTCATACAAAGAGATAGAAATTGCGACTGATAATTTCAAGGAAATACTTGGTAGTGGTGGTTTTGGATCCGTGTTCAAAGGCAAGCTAGCTGATGGCACGAGAATCGCAGTGAAGCGGCTGGATAAAATGAGCCAAGGGATGAGAGAGTTCGTAGCAGAAGTTGAGACTATTGGGAGTCTTCACCACTTTAATCTTGTGAGGTTGGTTGGATTTTGTGCAGAAAAAACTTGCAGGCTTCTAGTCTATGAACACATGACCAATGGGTCTTTAGACAATTGGATTTTCAATAGCGACCAAGAACATTATCTACCTTGGCAAACTAGAAAGAAGATTATACTTGACATAGCCAAGTGGCTGGCTTATCTTCGTGAAGATTGTCGACAGAAGATCATACATTTTGACATAAAGCCGCATAACATCCTCTTGGATGAAAACTTCAACGCCAAAGTCTCTGATTTCGGCTTGTCGACACTGATTAACAGAGATGAGAGCCAAATTCTAACCACAATGAGAGGGACTCCGGGATATCTTGCTCCAGAGTGGAAGAGCTAAGAGTCACAGTGAAAGTTGACGTGTATAATTTCGGGATTGTTCTTCTTGAAATTGTTTGCAAAAGGAGAAATGTGGAGAGCTCAAGATCAGAGTCTAGCTTTCATTTGCTTAAGTTGTTGCAGAAGAAGGCCGAAGAGGACCAACTCATCGACATTGTGGAAGGCTTGGATGAAGACATGGTAACTAACAAGGAAGAAGTGGTGAGGATGATAAGAATTGGAGCTTGGTGTTTGCAGAATGATCCTGCAGAAAGGCCTTTCATGTCAACGGTTGTGAAGGTCTTGGAAGGAGTCATGGAAATCGACCCCAACATCAGCTATAAATTTTCTCATGCAACGGCCTCCTCCCCTGTTTCGAATTACCACGTTACAACGGCACCAGAGGCATCTATTCTTTCTGCTCCAAGATAGATAGCATCATCGAAGAGGTAAAACGAAAGGAATGCTTCTGTTGTTTCTGAGAGATTTTGCTCTACAATCATGTGTGTAAAAACTTTTCTGAAATCAAAAACTGAGAAGTTATCGTATGTTATTTTAGTTGATTTCATGTTTTTGATGAAAAATAAGCAACTTATGAGCGTAAGGTGAGGGATGAGTTGAGCCATGTACAATGTCACTTCTCATACCTTACAATGCAAGTAAGAAGTCTTGTTTGTCTACTAAGAAAGATTATTTTCACCAAAGAAGAGTAAGCTATTAGCTAACCTTATAGCAGTTGGCAGTAGATTATTGTTTCACTTGGGTGTTACAAAAATCGAAACTACCTAGTGTTTTTGGCACTTCAGAAAAAAAAAAAAAAAAAAAACACTTATTTTTCTTTGGCGTGTGCTTTGGGGCATTGGATCTTAACATAGAAAAGTCCAAGTCATTGGACCACTTTTTTCCTTGGCTTCTTTTCTGGGTTAGCGGTGGAAAGTTGATTGACTGTTTCCATCTCCACCGTTTATTTGATTGCAAGCCCTGACTGAAATCAAAAGTTAGCTGACTTCCAATTGTTTCTTTTTTTTTTTTTTTCCTTCTCTTAAAATGGTTGTTTCTTTGACCGGCTAATCAAATAGTTACTTGATTTTTTTTTTTTTTAACTGTACAGTAAACAATTTTGGTTTTTGTTACTCAAAAGAAGACTACCCTTGACAAAAATTCATAACACAATCCTCGTATTTGGATTAGGATTATGACTTTCATTTATGCAAGTTAAAAAATATATATTTTAGAGCAAACTCCAAGGAAGGATTCGCAAGAAAATTTGGAGAGTGTGGATTAACTGAGATCATGGCCTGCTTATTTTACGTGCATTCTGTTGTGTTTGTTCTTCTCTTGTCCAAAAGCTCAGCTGCTACCACCAGAAACTCTTCATTTCCGAGAACCGGTCATGCATACTATCTTGATTCGGGTCGTCCATCAACATGGTAACTCAGTGACCAAGAATGGCTGGAACATGAAAGCTGTTCTCTCAGTCAAGGGCTTCTACTGCGGAATTTACTGCACTGGGAGCTGCAGATTCTACTTCTTTTCGATCATCACTGTCGGAGGAGGCAGTCATAATGCAGTTTGGTCGGCCGACACAGATCATCCCCTGCGAGAGGATGCATTGTTGCAACTGACAAGAGATAAAGGTTTAGTACCGCGACGCTCGGATGGAACCACAGTTTGGTCCGCCACCAACACGACTGGTACGCCTGTGGTTGGAATGAACCTTACTGAAGCAGGAAACTTGGTTCTCTTTGACAGCCAAAGCACCGCCGTTTGGCAATCATCCGACCACCCTGTCGACGCGTTGTTGGTCGGCCGGAGGCTATACAAGGGTGTGTTCCTAGTGTTTTTCAGACAAATGCGGACAACTCGAGATCGGATTCTAGCTTTTATTTACTTAAAAATGGTGCAGAAGAAGGCCGAAGAGGACCGAGTCATTGACATTGTGGAAGACAAGGATGAAGACATGGAAAATAACACCGAACAAGTGGTGAAGATGGTAAGGATTGGAGCTTGGTGTTTGTAGAATGATCCGACTAAAAGGCCTTTCATGTCGATGGTTGTTAAGGTTTTGGAAGTAGTTATGGAGGCACAACATAATATCAGCACACCGTGAAGGTTTCACAGATGCCTCCTGGACTCTAGACCTTTTTTCATTTCGCCCCTGAATTATCAAAAACCACTTGCCCCAAGGTGTCAAATTTGAAAGGCCACGTTCTCAAAACCGTCTAATTAATAAGCGGGAGGGGTCAAATTGAATGGTCACATTATTAAAACCGCCAAAATTAATAAGCCGAAGTGGATGGAAAAGGGCAACTTGAATGGTTTTATGTACATCAGGGAGTGCAATAAATAATTTTGACAATTTAATGAGCATAACAAAATAGGGTCTATAGTCCAGGAGATTCGTAAATTAATCCCTGATTTTTTTTTTTTTTTAATGATTTTACTGACGAGATCCGCATATGATTCAATCTAGTACAAAATTGCCTTTACTAATGAATAGTGCGACCTGGACATTAAAAAAAATTGACCTCTCAAGGGTAGAAATGTCAGAATCACAACTTATGATAGGCTAGGAGGAGTTATATGTCAGTCTGTGTTGTAATGGTAAAATCAAGACGCAAGAATTATAACAAATGGGTCATTTTTAAAAAAATATATAATTAAAATAAATGACATACTTAAAAATTGTTTAAAGTAAATAACATATTTATGGTAAGTTGTTCATTTATGAGATTTTTCTAAGATAATTTTATCAAATATATGCTTCGTAAATAAAATTTTTATAATCAATTTATATTTACCATTAACATTTTACTTACAAGAATATTCTTAAGATAATTTTTGTAACGAATATGTTTTGTAAACATTTTATTTATTGTGAGTATGATTTTTACCTCAAGAATTTTTAAACTACACAATTTATCGTAAAAATTGTGTTTCAAAAAAAAATGTTTTTTTTTTCCCCTCTTTCTTACCTATTTTTTGGAAGCTGAATTTGAAATAAATCCAAATAATTATATATGTTGCTAGTATTCAGTATTGATCCTAATCCTATTACCGTTCTCTAGACAAAATTTGGTGGAATTTTCTTTGTTTTGTCTGGGCGTTGAATTTAAATTGACCCTAACATGAATTTCATTTATTTAAAAAACCATGAATTTCAACCTTTTTTCATTTTTTTTTTTTTTTGTTATTTAACTTCTTGGAAGTTTTGCATGGTGGAGAAGGTAAAACTTATAAGTATGTTGCTAATCGACGAAAATTATTGACGATATTTTTTAATATTGTGTCTTATTGAAAACTTTTTATCCTCGTGATCATAGATATAATCTAATAATAATTGATTACATTTTAAGACGAGTTTAAATTCTTGTGTTTTAAAAAAATAAAAAAATAAAAATCTGCTCCAGCTGTCCAAAGGTTAGGAGGGAGCAATTGCCGTGTATGCCTAGAAGACCAATAGAGCTTGACTTAGAAAAGTCCAAGTCTTTCTTTGCTCACTTTTTCTGCTCCCCCTTTTTCCCCGCCTTGGAATGAATGGCTGGATTGGATACCACTACGCGTCAAGTAAAGTGGTTGGAAAATATTAAATCAAAAATGGACAAACATTATTCAATTATTGGATCATGACATTTAAAATCGACAATTTTGGAGCGTCTACAGAAGATTGTTTCCTTTCTTGTGCTGCAATGCCAAAACTTCTTTGAGTTTTCAGACCAAAATAGAATCACTTGAAAAAAAAAAAAAAAAAAAAAAAGTTATGTCCTGCTTAGTTTATATGCTGTGTGTAATATATAGCATTTTTAATATCAGAAGTGGTTTTGCTGCAATCGATACAACGAATTCTTCATTTCCCAGAACCAGTTACACGTACTACCTTGATTCAGGCCTTCCTTCAACATGGTACAACAACAATTCAGTTGTCATGGATGGTTGGAAGATGAGAATTTTCCTCCTGATACAAGACTCTAGCCGCAACGTCGGGTTCTACTGCGGATTCTACTCCGAGGGAAGCAGCGATTTTTTCACGTTTTCGGTCGTCGCCATCGGAGACAGAATCAAAAAGAAGCATGCTGTGGTCTGGTCATTAAAGGCAGACTATGTTGTGACTGAGAATGCGTCACTGCAGCTGACGAGAGACGGAGGATTAGTGCTAAAAGACTCCGGTGGAAGGAGGGTGTGGTCGGCGGAGAACACGTCCGGTAAGTCTGTGGTGGGGATGAACCTTACTGAAGATGGAAATTTGGTGATCTTTGGCAAGGACGGAGCAATTTGGCAGTCCTTTGACTACCCTTTGGACACATTGTTGATCAGGCAGAGGCTCTACAAGGGTCAAGTCCTTGTTGCGAATCCGGGACCCTTTTCGGAGACGGGGAGAAATAGTCCTTTCTTTGCCAAAATGCCATCAGCTGCTAATTTCTCTGCATTTTTCAACACCAGTGATGGTAAATCTCTGATGTATTATCAGTTGGCGCTGGACGGGAATTCGAGGAACCGGACAGGACTGCAGTATCTTGTGGCCGAAAAGAGGGAATTTGTAGAGAACTTGGGAAAATCTGAAGCATCACAACAACCTCTTGACCATATTGTGTTTCTGAAACTGGGCATAGACGGGCGGTTAAGGACATACTGGTATAATTCAGAGACTTCTGGAGAGGATGGGGAGATGGTCACCCAAGAATGCAACGCTTCGCCAAATGGTTATCTTCTAAGCGAGGTGAGGGACATTACTTACTCCAACACCAACAATGCAGATTCCGGAACTGTATCTATTAGAACTGTACATGATTGCCGAAGGGCTTGTTTGCAAAGTTGTCAGTGCATCGCGGTCGTGTTTAGGTTCGAGAATGATGTTTCTGATGGAAAATGTTATATTCCATCCGAGATATATTCCGTTAACAACAACAACAACAATAGAACAGATCAAAGCAAACAACTAGCCTTTGTCAAGGTATTAAATCCGAATGGGACATCTAGTCCTTTTCCCGAGATTCCTCCATCATCGTGGGCTGCAAGACATCGAAAAGCTTTAATAGCAATAGTATCTGCCGCAGGTTTCTTTGTCATTCTTGTAGCTCTCATCTGCATAGTGATATTGAGGAAGAATCAAGATGGGGTGGATGAGGATGATTATCTCAACCAAGTCCCTGGAATGCCCTCACGGTTTTCGTATGAAGAGCTGGAAATCGCGACGGAGAATTTTAAGGAAACACTTGGCAGTGGTGGTTTTGGATCTGTGTACAAAGGAGTGCTAGCAGATGGCACGGGAATTGCGGTGAAGCGGTTAAATAAGATGAGTCAAGGGATGAGGGAGTTCTTGGCAGAAGTTGAGACAATTGGAAGCCTTCACCATTTTAATCTCGTGAGGTTGGCCGGATTTTGTGCAGAAAAGTCGCGCAGGCTTCTAGTTTACGAGTATATGACCAATGGGTCGTTAGACAGTTGGATATTCAGTCGAGATCAAACACATTATCTGGATTGGCAAACTAGAAAGAAAATTATTCTTGGCATAGCCAAAGGGCTGGCTTATCTTCATGAAGAATGTAGACAAAAGATCATACATCTAGATATAAAACCGCACAACATTCTGTTGGATGAAAATTTCAATGCCAAAGTCTCTGATTTCGGGTTGTCGACACTGATCGCCAGAGATGAGAGTCAAGTATTGACAACAATGAGAGGAACTCCAGGGTATCTTGCGCCAGAGTGGAAAGAGCTAAGCGTCACTGTGAAAGTCGATGTGTATAGCTTTGGAATTGTTCTTCTTGAAATTGTTAGCAAAAGAAAAAATGCTGATAGCTCACGATCGGAGTCTAGCTTTCATTTACTGAAAATGTTGCAGAAGAAGGCTGAAGAGGACCGACTCATCGACATTGTGGAAGAGTTGGATGAAGAAATGGAAAAGAACAGGGAAGAAGTGGTGAGGATGATAAGGATTGGAGCTTGGTGCCTGCAGGATGATCCGACAAAAAGGCCTTTCATGTCGACGGTTGTTAAGGTCTTGGAAGGAGTTATGGAAGTAGACCCTGATATCAACTTTACCTTTTCTCATGCACTGATGACCTCAACCACCGTTGTCGCCGATAATCATATTACTATGGTACCAGAAGCTTCTATCCTTTCTGCTCCAAGATGAAAAACACAATTGAAGAGGTAAAACAAAAGGAAAATTTCCTCTCTCTCTCTCTCTCTCTCTCTCTCTCTCTTTTTTTTTTTTTGATTGGCTTCTTTAGTTTCTTATTTTTGGTTTTCAAGATCTGTGATTCCACCTTCATTTGCGTAAAAACTTGTTGAATCTGTTTGTGATTGATCAATCATTTTCTTTCAAGTTCAAGGTGTGCTTATTGCCGTACTTAAAAGTTGCACGGTTGTAATTTGTATTCCCAATTTGAAAGTGAGAAAAAAGCTTTTTCATGTTTGACTTGGGCATAAATTTATAAACACCTCAGTTTCGGATATAATCCTAAAAAGTTCAGATTCTATGACAATTTCAACCATTTTACTGGATGAGAACAGCAAAGAAATCTTTGCAAAATTAAAAAATATCTTTGTTCCACTGCAATCAGAATAGCATCCTCTATATTTCTCCCTGGAGAACACAAGTCAGCGATATTTCTTTCTCAGTTGAAAACACCAAGCAGTAGAATCTGATATGACACATCTAACCACAATTCTCAGACAAAGAACAGCCATTTCCCCTTCTATTTCTTTTTCTTTTTTTCCTTTTTTTTCCAACCAGAAACTAGAACTATCAGTTAAGAACAAAGAAATCCAAACGAGGCAAGTATAGGGAAAATATATATATATATATCTACAACTCTGTACTCAGCACTCTATATATACGTGTACGCCTCTCCAGCCTATTCTTGAACTCATGTTCCCAAAAAAGGGAAAAAAATCCTTCTTGCTTCACTGGGAACTCATTGAATTTTCTCAGAAGATGGCGTCTGTGACGAGGACCCTGTGGCAAGGTATCCGAGCATGGTTATCACTTGACTTGTGTCATCCAAGTAGTACCTTGCTTTGCTCGGCTTTTGTCCAACCGTGCACGCAAAAACTGAATTATTAGCACAAAGAACATTGCTTAACGTCGCATTATCAAATATCGCAAACATGTCCTCGTCGGATCTGTCATCACCAATGCACAACACAAAGTCAGCCTTTCTCCCATTTTCAGCCATCGATGAGAAGATCTTTTCAGCAACTTGCCCCTTACTAGCTTCCTGAAAATAGAAACAGACAAATACGCAGCAGATCAATTCTCCTAATTCTGCCCAATAGAGCTGCACAAAGGTTTGAACAGTTAAGAAAATATGCAAGCAAAGAAAAGAGAAGAATGTTTTTGTTCAAATAAAAAAGCATGAAATGTAAGAAAACAAATTCCATGCAATCAGGAACACCAAAAGAAAAACAAAAATCTGGTAAAAGCAACTACAAAGCGTTTTAGGTCCATTGAGTTACAGGATTTGTGTAATGTGATTAATGCTTGCAAAAAAGAAATAAAGAACAAATGAAAGAAAGACTCAAATGGAGACTAATATAATTCATCATAATGATTTCATCGAAGTCAAAAACATGATATAAATTCCTTCACTGCCTACATTACATAGCCTCAGAATCATGATTCTTGACAATTACTTAAATTTATCATTCAGAAGTTGGGACTAAAGTCGTATATACCTCTATATTCTCCGAGAGAGAGAGTCGTATATACCTGAGGTTTAACTTCTACAATGAATTGACCCCGCTTTACAGCAACAGGTTCATTTGCTAATACACTCTCGAGATGATCTAGCATCTCCTTTGCTTGGGAAGATCCGAACCCTGGGTCTGCATCCCGATATTGCCAAACCAGAGAACTCTCTTTAGCTTCAATTGAAGAGCCATCAGTTGCATCTGTGTAATGTTTCATTACAGGTTCCACAATCTTCATCCAACCAAATTCAGAGCTCTGACCACAGACTTCCCACTCCTCATTTTGGGGCCATCTAAAAGTTAGAAAATTGGTATTAGCAAAAAATTATAGGAATTAAGAAAAATGCTAGAAAATTATGAGAGTAAGATAACGAATTTAAATTAAATTGATTAATGCTGAATAGAAGGCATATAAATGTCAATGCAGGTCCAAGTGACAAAAGTACCAATCCAAACTTCAACATTTTGTTCTCTCCTATGATTCTAAACCAGCCATTTTCAGAGGTTTTTTATTTTTTATTTTTTTGGGACCAAATTTACTTTCCAAGAACTGAGATGATACAAATAGACATCGATCGCAGAGAGAGAGAGAGAGAGAGAGAGAGAGAGAAGCACACCTTAAGAAGTATCCATGTTCTGCAGCAATTCCGAGCTTCTCACATGGAGAGAACCACTTGTTTAAGCTCTCCTTCCCTCTACCACTAACAATGAAAACCATATTTTTTGGGTCGGCACACAGTGTGTTCAGCATTGAGATAACCTCCTCACTTGGGGTCTTGTTGATGGAGTTTTGAGGCATTACAGTACCGTCATAATCCAACAGAATAGCCCGACTTTTTGAGTTAATGTAAGATGATGTAATGTCATCCAGCGATAGCTTTCTGAAATTATGATCTAGTGCCACAACGCGAAATCCAAAGCCAAGACCAAACCCCCAACATCTTTTCTTGAAATGGTCTGCACAAGTTCTTTCCATGTCTTGCAAGAAACTGCGAGACCAATATGCCACATCATGCGTGCTAATATACCGATAATGCTTCTCATGGCGTAATTCTTGCTCCGAATCCCTCATCGAAATAGCACTAACCATTGCTTCAGCAGTAGCTTCAATATTCCACGGGTTGACACGGATTGCCCCACTGAGGGATGGAGAGCACCCAATAAATTCGGACACCACTAACATGCTCTTCTTTGGCCCACTGAAATGTACAGAACCGTATATTCCCTGTCTACAAATAGTATATTCATAAGAAGTAAGGTTCATTCCATCCCTCACAGCCGTCACTACCACACAATCTGCGATGCTGTAATATGCAACTCTTTCGTCGATGGAAACTTCTCTGTCAATCATAACTACTGGCTTATAGCCTGGCAACCCGTACTTTTCATTGATCCACTGGTAGTTTTCTTGTATTTCTTGTTGTGTTGCCTCTAAGTTTATCACTTTACCTCTAGCAGGGTTAAGAATCTGAACCAGCACAACACTTCCCCGCAAATGAGGACGTTGTTTCAGCATCTGCTCCATTGCAAGCAGTTTCAAATTTATACCTTTGAATGTGTCGATATCGTCTATACCCAATAAGACGGATTTCCCTTCAAATTGTTGTTTAAGCTCCGTCACCCTATGCTTCTCATCCACCACTTTCATTATTGACTCTATCCGACCCACATGAACCCCAACCGGCATAATCTTGATGCCAATGGTCCTTCCGTAATATTCCAATCCTAAGTATCCCCTCTTTGACTGATAATCTAAACCCAACATCCGGCTGCAACAAGAAAGAAAATGACGAGCGTAATCGAAAGTGTGGAAACCTATAATATCTGTGTTGAGCAGAGCCTTAAGTATCTCTTCTCTCACAGGAAGAGTTCTATAGATCTCAGATGAAGGGAATGGGCTGTGAAGGAAAAAACCAATCCTCACTTGGAGAAATCGCCTCCTCAAAAAGGTCGGTAGAACCATCAAATGGTAATCATGAATCCAGATATAATCTTCTTCTGGGTTCAAAACCTCAACTATTCTTTGGTAAAACAACTTATTTGCTGAAACATAAGCTTCCCACAAAGACCGGTCGAACCTGCCTCCTTGATCGGCAGAGAACGGCAGCATGTAATGAAATAGCGGCCACAAATGCCTCTTGCAAAACCCGTCATAGAACTTCTCCAAAAGATCAGGTGGCAGAAAAGTAGGAACACAATTGAAATTCTCTAATAGCCTCTGTGACACATCATCCTGCTCCTTAAGATCAACATCAACCTTCAACGAACCGACATAAAGAACCTCCACATCTTTGGGGAACCCATCCTTAAGCTGCAAAATTAAAGCATCTTCATTCAAACTGAAATCCCACCCTTTGCCATCCTCTCTTCTCTTTGCTTTAAGAGGAAGCTGATTCGCTACTATAATAATCCGATCCGAATGAACGGATGATGAGCTATCTGAATCAACACTCTGCGCCTGATCATCATCAAGCTCCGTTACACTCACCGGCAGCGACACTGCCCTTGAAAGCCTCTTCCTTTTACCCTGATCAAGTGCAGGGAAATTCCCAGAAGCCAAATCTAGAAGATTTGTATATGATTTCGACATCCTTTTTTTTTTTCCCCCCCCACCCTTCCCTCTCTTCAGCAAATGGTCTTGAAAGACACCTTCTTTAGTGGGAAAGATGGAAAATTTAAGAAATCTGCAAATAGCTGACAGATTTCAAAATTAGTTTTCAGTAAAAAAACAAGGAAGAAACTGAAAAACACCACAAACAGAAAAACAACAAGCACATGACTGAATCGAAATAAAAGAACAATAAAAATAACAGAAACAGGACAAAACCATTTCCTATGTATTTCAATTGCATCCCATTATTGTTAAGTATTCATACATTATACCTATTATATATATTTTTTGAAGGAAGGGGCAAAAAAAAAAAAAAAAGAATTAATACATTATGCAATAACTAAACGACAACAAAAATAATAACAGTCCAAGATCAAAATCAAAATACGAATATGAAACTAAACTACATAAACAGGAAACTTAAAAAATCATGTTTGGATCCTGTAAAAGCACGAAAAACGCAAAAAAAGAACGATTCTTGAAGAACCCTAATCTTATGAAATGAAAAAAAAAAAAAATTGAAAATTGAACAGACCTCTGAGGCCATTGTAGGCTTTACAACTTGCTTCTGGAGCCAATTTTTCTGTTGATTCTTGTTTACGCTGGAAGAAAAATCTAGGGTTTGTTTATATACAAAAATGTGAACCATATGTAATAATGTATTATGTAATGATTTCTGGAAAAATTCTGGGATATGAATATTTTCACCATCCAGCGGGGTTAATTTTTTAAAAAGCAAAAATAGTTAGGCAAAACTAATAAAAAAAATACCATATCTAATTTGCTTGCATGAAAACGTGCAACAAATCGTAGAGAGTCACGTGATTTGACCTGTCGGTGACACAGGCACATCAATTAACCAATTACAAGTGAGGTTTTCCAAAGAAAAGCACGGGCGCAGCCAATAGGCGAGAATGAGTGAGGGAAGTTAAAAGTGCTGTACGTGGGAGATTATCTAAGCCCTATATGGAAATGGATAAGGTTGGGGCAAGCTGACTTCGTAGGGTGCCAGCTGGCATCACGCGGCTACTAGACACGCGCGCAATCCACGTGACCGCTGACATGGCAACCAGTACAGAGGTCTGCGGGACCCACTTGGAGGGAAAGGACGCCTCGTTTGTTGGAGCGTACGGAAGTGACCAATGAGGGGAGGGAGTTTTCTGTTGCGACAGAAATGGGTTGATGTGGAGACGACACGTGTCCGTGGATGCTTTTGATTGGTTGACTTTTTTAAGGAGGAAACATAGAGAACTTTTGGTTGACGTCACTTGAAAGAAAACCAAACAAGCGGGGACACACGCCACGCCTATAAATGATGATTTGCAAATTGGCGGGGAAACAAGCAACGGTATAAATAACCACACGTTTTTTTTTTTTTTTTTTCTTGAAATTGCTTTGGTTGGCCAGGTTGTGAAAAAAACAATTCAAGGCCCGTTTGGGAGAGATATTGAAGACGAAATTTAGAGGTCGTAGATAAGTTGGGCTTTGAAAAAATTAGGTTTAGTGAAAATAAATTGTTTGTAATAAATAAAATATAAAAACTTAAAATATATTCTGAAAAAATATTAATAGGAGCTTATTATGTTCCATTTGAAATTTTATGTATATATAAAGTTGTAGACTTTTAAATTTTGAGTTTTATTAAAATCAAAAAAAGAGATTTATAAAAGTGAATAATAATATTAAAGGAAAAAGACCAAAAAAAAAATGTTTGGAAAAAGTGTTCCAAAGAGTGCCCCCANCAATTCAAGGCCCGTTTGGGAGAGATATTGAAGACGAAATTTAGAGGTCGTAGATAAGTTGGGCTTTGAAAAAATTACGTTTAGTGAAAATAAATTGTTTGTAATAAATAAAATATAAAAACTTAAAATATATTCTGAAAAAATACTAATAGGAGCTTATTATGTTCCATTTGAAATTTTATGTATATATAAAGTTGTAGACTTTTAAATTTTAAGTTTTATTAAAATCAAAAAAAGAGATTTGTAAAAGTGAATAATAATATTAAAGGAAAAAGACCAAAAAAAAAATGTTTGGAAAAAGTGTTCCAAAGAGTGCCCCCAAACAAGCTCTAGGATCTTTATAAAGTCTCATAGCTGGCTTTATGACAAGGCACGTTTTTAAATATTAAATCAAGTCAATATCATGTTAAAATGAAATGTATATAAGCTGATGCTTTGTAATTGAAAAGTGTACGATCAAGAGCCCCCAAACTAGCTAATATGGTGTCTATAAAGTTTTCGAAACTTGCTTTATAATAGTGCACGTTTTTAAATATTGGATCAAGTCAACATCATGTTAAAATAAAATGTATAAATGTAAAATTTTGTGTACCCCTTTTACATGCTTTCTAATTGAAATTGATGTTTTGAAATCGAGCATTGTTATTTTAAATGAGTGGGGCAAGTAGCCCCCTCACCTCATAAGAAGGAGGGGAAAAAAAACCCTCACATTTTTTAGAAATTCATTTTTAAACCCCATTTTAGTTATGTCATTATTTTATTAGAAAAATTCCAACTGAGTGGTCTCTTAAAATTTGATATATAAAGTTTCACTATTAAAATTTTAGTATAATTTAGTTATTTACCTATTTTATAATAAAATTTTCATTGGGTTCACATTCAATAATTAATGTATATAATTATCTCTTTATTTAAGA
>JAFMPE010129776.1:0-10229 GCA_024759925.1 Ficus religiosa
ATCTTAAAATTCTTGTTTGACGTTTTCGACCGTTTTGGTCTAACTGACTTATTGGTCAACGTCGACTTGTCTTGAAACGTGCAAATACGACCTCCTTTCTCTCGAAAAGGTCTTTTGCGAGTTCATGCAATTGTTTTTGAGTCTTAATAAATTTTAAGAACTCGTTTTACAAAATTAAGTTCTAAAATGAACTTTCTCATGAAATACCGACTACGGTAAACATTTACACGAAATTTCTATAAAATATGAGCTGAAGAAATTCGGGTGTTACATTTACCTTACTTCCTTTTTGGGTTGGGCCCAAGTTATCGAAGGTATAATGACAAAAAGATGACCGATAGTAACCGATTAGGATACCCAAGTTATTGGGTTGGGCCTTATCCTATGGTTACCAATAGTAACCTAATAGGGTATTACTTTAAAAGTAATTGGGCCCTAGTAATCCAATAAGGTATCATTCAAAATTAGTTGGGCCTAAAACCTAGGGTTACCCATAGTAAACTAGTGGAATATAAATTAAAAGTAATTGGGCTTAAGCCCAAGGTTACTAATAGTAACCTAATAAGACACTATTCAAGTATGACTGGGCCTAGTACCCAGGGTTACCTGAAGTAACTTAATAAGATACTGTTTAAGTCTAGTTGGGTCATGAGCCCTAGGGTTACGGCAAGTAACGAACGAGTTATCATAAGAAGGTATGAGGGACATATGACTAGGGTTACTCATGGATGTTGGTTAGGATACCAACATTTAATGATTATGATTTATCATAAGATAGGATGATCCTTACCTTATGTCCTTTTTGAAAACAGGAAGTTAACCTGTTGTTGCTATTGATAGGAGCAACAAACTCAGGACGTAACGTAACAAGTAAGTACAACTCCGCCTACAGTATGGACAAAACGTTTTTGTTGCATGACATGTTTTTCAAGGAATCATGAATTGATTTACATGATTTACAGATGTATGTTATGATATTTTTTGTTACGATATATTATGTCATGATGTTTTATGTTATTATTGATATTATGTTATGTTATATGTTTTGATGTAGTGACATCATGAGACATGTTCACTAATATTAAACCATATGATAAGAACATATTTTTAAGTCATGTGATAAGATAAGCTAATGGTATTGTGTCGTGCCGACTTGCCACGAGGGCAGGATTAAACGATATGGTCCATGGTTTGAGTTAGATTGGATTAGCTGCCCCAACTACTACATGTTAAACAGTGTGGTTCATGGTTTGAGTTGGATTAAACTTGGCTGTCCCAATCATTCCATGATTACATGCCACGGTAGCACACTCATGTTGTGTAAAGGGCCCAGAAACCAAATCAACATAAGAAAGCATAATTGGTTCATGCATTCTTTTGACAAAATGTTTTGCGGATTGAATGTTATACTTACTGAGTATAAGCTCATTGCTTACATTCATGCTGTAGGTAAGCAACCTACTGGCAATACTTGATGCAAGACTGTGGAGGCCTGGCACTGTAACTGTGAAATGTGGGATGTACATTGCCACAGGTTTTGGAAAATATGTTTTTGTAAAATATGTTTGTGAAATGTGTTTATGTTACGTAATAATGAAGTGATGGTATGGGTAAGGAAAAGTTTCAAGTATGATGGCAACAAGTTGCCTCATGTCGTACCAACCCACACTAGGTCGGGTTTGGTCCACGGTTTGAATATGATAGCTTTCAAATGAGGTGTGAAAGCTTGGTACTCGAGTGAGTACATATAAATATGTATGATGATAAGTCAAGTTTAAAATAAAGTTTAAAAGAAAAAAAAAAAAGTTTACTCTGGAATTTTCAGTAAATTTAAAGTCTACTACAAAAGTTCACTTACACGACAGAAAATATACGACGGTTTTTGTGAAACTGTCATCTTAAATAGGATTATATGATGGTTTGACAAAACCGTTGTGTAAATAAAGGATTACACAACAGTCTAGTCAAACCGTCATGTAATCCGATGGATTACACGACGGTTTTGTTGGAACTGTCATGTAATCCGGCAGCATTTAAAAAAATGATTAAACCGTCGGGATTACACGACAATTATATAAAACCGTCATGTAATCCTTCAAAAATTTTCAAAATTTTCAAATTTTCAAAAAAAAAAAAAAAAGGATTACATGACGGTTTGTAGAAAATCGTCATGCAATCCTCGGTTACACGATAGTTATAGAAAACCGTCGTGTAATCCTCCGAAAATTTTTCAAAATTTTTAAATTAAAAAAAAAAGGATTATAAGACGGTTTTGAGCAAAACCGTCTTGCAATCCTCCAAAAATTTTCAAATTTTTAAATTTTCAAAAGAAAAAAAAAAAGGATTACACGACGGTTATAAAAACAGTCGTGTAATCCTCCGAAAATTTTCAAAATTTTCAAATTTTCAAAAAAATAAAAAAGATTACATGATGGTTTTCAGCAAAACCGTCTTGTAATCCTCCGAAAATTTTCAAATTTTCAAATTAAAAAAAAAAAGATTACACAACGATTATAAAAACCATCGTGCAATCCTAAGATTACACAACGGTTTTGAGCAAAACCATCGTGTATTCCTCCAAAAATTTCAAAATTTCAAATTTAAAAAAAAAAAAAAACAAAGGACTACACAACAGTTATAAAAGCCGTCATGTAATCCTAAGATTACATAATGGTTTCGAGCAAAACCGTCATGTAATCCTACGAAAATTTTTAAATTTTCAAAATTAAAAAAGATTACACGACGGTTATAATCTTAGGATTGCACAACGGTTTTTATAACCGTTGTATAATCCTTTTTTTTTAATTTGAAAATTTTCAAAAAAAAAAAAAGGAGGATTACACGACGGTTTCGAGCAAAACCATTGTGTAATCCTCGGATTACACGACAGTTATAGAAAACCATCATGTAATTCTCCGAAAATTTTCAAAATTTTCAAATTAAAAAAAAAAGGAAAAAGATTACACGACGGTTTTGAACAAAACCGTCTTGTAATCGTCTGAAAATTTTCAAATTTTCAAATTAAAAAAAAAAGGATTACACGACGGTTATAAAAACCGTCGTGCAATCCTAAGATTACGTGACGGTTTTGAGCAAAACCGTCGTGTAATCCTCTGAAAATTTTCAAATTTTCAAAATTTTCAAATTTTCAATTTAAAAAAAAAAAAACCATCGTGCAATTCAAAAATTACACGACGGTTTTGAGCAAAACCATCATGAAATCCTTCGAAAATTTTCAAATTTTCAAATTTTCAAAAAAAAAAAAAAAAGGATTACACGATGGTTATAAAAATCGTTGTGTAATCCTCAGAAAATTTTCAAAATTTTCAAATTTCATGCTTAGGAATTCGCATGAAAACCCATTACTTAAATACACTTTCCTCTTCATTTATCATCATTTTCATCTTCAACCCTCTAGACAACTCAAATTTTTCTCCTCCCCACCTCCTTCGCCCCTCCACCCCCCCCAACTTAAAATCCAGTCACACCGCCGCCACCGCCACCGCCACCACTTTAAACTTTTCCCAAACCACCGCCACTGTCGCCTCTCTCTCGCAGTGTTCCCATCAAGGCCGTGACTATTTTTCTTTAAAGAAAAGCAAGGTGACTTCCATATTGCTCAATTTCTTGTCTTTTAACAAAACTACGAACACATAATGCTTTATTAATAACTTGCATGGAGTGTAATTTGTAGTGTTATTCGAATATTTTTCTTTTTATTGCTGCTCTTTGGAGATGAATGTTTTGTGCACGGTTTTGGTACTTTACACACATTTTTTAACATGGTTTTTATCCGCCCACTACATGTTCGATGAAATGCCAAAATGGATTTTTGTTTTGGATAATCATATAGAATTTGAATCTAGTGTAATGTGTACCATTACACGACGATTTTGCTTAAAACCGTCGTGTAATTGGGCTTGAATTAAAAAATTTTGGTTTTTTTTTTTTTGTGATAGCACACATTACATGACGGTTTTGCTTCGAAACCATCGTGTAAACCATCGTGTAATGTGTGCCATCGTAAAAAAAAAAACCAATTTTTTTTTAATTTAAGCCCAATTACAACCATCGTGTAATGGCATACATTACACGATGGTTTCGGGTCAAAACCGTCATGTAATGTAGTGATTACACGACGGTTTTGGAGGAAAGCCGTCGTGTAAAGTTCTTAATTTGCGGCATTTGCTACTGTATTTCTTGATTCGACGACGAACCATCGTGTAATATTAAGATACCATGACGGTTCCATCTTCCACGACGCTGGATCACACGACAGTTGTCTAACCGTCGTGTAAACTTTACACGACAGTAAATAACTGTCGTATAATCTATAATTTTTACTAGTGGTATTTGAATCAAGAAGTAAGTTAAGTAAGTACGAAGTCACCGCCCTACGTAGGTCGAGGCGTGACACTTCAATCGCCCCATATCGAATAGTTTACATGACTGTTTCAACCATGACTCCAAGCTGATATATTGGTCATCCCTCATAGCAAGACTTAACGATGATCGAAGGACGAGAGCAAGAGAGGCGATGTGGCGAGAGCCGTGCAGTGCTACATGGCGGAGAAAGGCATATCTGAAGAAGAAGCTATACATGATACAAAGAGCTGATAACTCATTCATGGAAAATGATGAACAAGGAGATAATTTCAAAGAACAATTCAGTGCCAAATTCCATGGTGAGGATGTGTTTGAACATGACAAGAACTGCACAGTGCATATTCCAACATGGAGATGGAATTGGTTACTTCCATTGGAGTCACCAGAGATCGTTTAGCGTCATTGATTGTCAAACCTGTCCCTATGGACCCTTATCCAGACCAACTTTGTTGGTGGGGATAATTAATTACTTGCCATGTTTAGTCTCTCATTTTATTTTGTTTTATTTTTTTGATAAATAAGAAAAATATTTAGTTTCTTCCCTCATTGTTGGGCTCTATTATGATATAATATCTAGTAGGTTACGTGGAAAGATTTTGCAATAATGTGGAAGTCATTTGGATTAAAAAGTAGTTAAGTTTCTTGTCAAGTAAGATTGAATATTAAGAATTAAAGTATGAAATATATATATATATATATATATATGCCTTGTGAGCTGATCATTAAAGTCAGTCATGATAATGAAAAATATATCGACTTTAAAGCTTAACAATTACAATGTTTATGGCGTCGTAGTTTGTTTTGGCCACCAATACAAAATGTTCATAATGTTTTATCATGATTCATTTCTAACCTTTCATTTTCTTCTTCTTCTTCTTTTTTAAAGACCTCCAGTTTTGTCGACTTTTGTGGACCCTAGTTTCAGCCTCAACTATTTTTCCTCCACTGACTTGGTGTGAATACACGACAATTTTTTTGGATATTAGTAGGACATGAATCAGTTACTCATCACTTCAGCGTTAAAAAAAAATAATATATCCTCGCAAGTTTCCATCAGGTGCACCCAACTTCACGTCTTTCCATAGTGACCAATGATGAAACTTTTGTCCTCTTTCAGGCTCCATTTAATTGAAGGCTAGGGATAAAAAGTAGAAACATGAAAAGTAGAAGGGACACAGAATATGAACGAAAGAATTATAATAATCTCTTTTATTTGCTCGATAAAATGAAGGATTGGGAAGAGTTAAAAGATAGATGATAGTTATTTTTTATTTGTATAATTAGTAACTATTGTTCATTTTATTATTTGTTAATATTTTGATAGGTAAATTTTTCATTTTAACTTGAATGTGAGGGACTTCTTGAATCTTTGAGATCACTCTCACCCTCCATCTCTCCAATAGATTGGGCATCCCTTTCCATCGTTCCCTCTAATCAAATACATATTTTCCAATATGGTACGCCAATTATGGACATATATAAATTTTTATTGTCAATAGTTTATATCTTATGAACATTAAATTTAATCAATATATACATTAAAATGAAAAGATAATCAAAATAATTAAAACTTAAAAATTAAAAAAAAAAAATCAACACTTTTAAGATAAGGTTACCGTCAAGGTACTTTTTTAATACCCCGCGAGAAACCTGTTTGAGGCCATATAAAGCCTTTTTAGGCCATATACATGGTGTGGATTGAGTCATGAAACCATCTTTCTGTAAAGTGCCATGGAGGAATGCATTGTTCACACCAAGCTGTTGGAGAGGCCACCGTTCTAAAAGAGCAAGATTTATAATAAGACAAACAGTTGCTAGCTTACTGACTAGGCTGAAAGTTTCATGATAGTCAATTTCAGGTGGTTGATGAAACCCCTTTAGCAACCAAATGGGCTTTGTAATGATCAATACTGCCATCAGGGTTGCAATTGATGCGAAATACCCATTTGCAACCAACAAGATTACGAAATGAATTTGGTGGTACAAGATCTCATATTTCATTACGAACCAATATGCATTGAATTCGTCCTTCATAGCATGGCGCCATTCGGGTAATTTGAGGGGCTCGAGACGCAGTTGGTTCAAATATGTTAATCTTTGAGCGGGTTTGCATGTTATGGCCATTGGGTAGGTTAAGAGCAAAGTTATTTGCATGGGAGGAGGTGAGGACGTGTCTTTGGGTAAATTGGTTGGCCGTGTGATTTGTGGGTTCAAATTGAGGCGTTGGGCAATTAACTTGATGGTGAGTGAGGAGTGATATTTTGAGAGTAATTGAAGAGCGAAAAAGAAGAGTCTGCAGGACTCACCTTGCAGGACTTGACAATGAGTTGGCGTACGTGAATGAAGAGGTCCCAGTTGTAGTCATTTTAGACGTTGCACCATTATTTCATGGAGATATTTGGAGGAATTTTGAAAAGTGTGAAAAGGAGAAAGTGATCTACTTGGGGAAAGAGACAAATTCCGTGGAGGTTATTTTTGTGGGAATTTGGCTATAGTGTAGGTCGTGCTGACGTTGTGAAGGTTGCCACAAAAAAAAAAAAAAACAAAACAAAACAAAACAAAACAAAACAAAAACAAAAACAAAAACAAAACAAAACAAAACAAAACAAAAAAACAACTCTAATATGCGTCTGCTAGTGTTCTTTTGCTTATTATTGTCTGAATCCTATAATAACAACTTTTTTTTCTTGTTATTTTTGTGTTTTAAATAGATCTAATTGAATTCTTTTAGTTGATTTTCTTACAAACTTTTGAATAATTTGATGTGTATATATGTGTGTGTCTATATATATATATATATATATATTTAGAAGAAGGCCCCTTAAAGATTGAAGTTTATTCTCAAATATATGAAAGTGAAGCGGTATCTTCGTCAATATCTTTCTTTATACACCGTCAATGTGTTTCTTTGTTTCAAAATAACAACAACAATAATAACAACAATGACGACGATGATGGTGAATAAAAAGAATATACTAATGGAACACCAACATCGTGGCAATATCATGGAGCACAAATAAGAAAAAGAAGGAAACTGTTACGAAATTAGGGACAAAATTAGGCAGTAAGAAAACCAGAAAAACAAGAACACCAAGATTTACGTAGAAAACCCTAGACAAGAAAAAATCACGGACAGAGGAGAAGGAAATCCACTAAATCAAAAATCAATACAAGAAGAGGGGCTATAGCAAAAGAGCATGATTCTGAAACCCTAAAACTATGTCATATAAATACCCCAAACCCTAAACCGAAACCAGGTGTAAACTGGGTCGGGATCAGGCCGATCCCTGTGCTACCACCACAGAGCCCCCAAATAAAATTCTCATGATTAAAGCTACACCACAAATGTCATCGGGCCGGGCCAAAGAGAATTCGAATCACCAAACTCTAATAGAAACCATTAAAAAATGAAAAAATAAGAAAATTTTAAAGGTTGGAATTGTACATCAACTCTAATAATAGATACGATTGTTTTAAGCATTAGATTTACTTCTTAACATTATGATTTATGTGTGTTCACATTAAAAATTTATGAATCACCATGTATTGGATTTACCAATCATAGATCCAACCCACTGATAGGTACTTAATCCAACGACTAAATAACAATACCTCCCAATAGGACAAAAGTGAAATTCCCACTATAAGTGTTGTCCAATAATGTTATGTAGATATGAGCTAGACTGCATTACCCGCTGGCGGCATGAGGCAGAGTTCTTACTTCTTCAACCTCCCTTGGCCGACATTCAATTTCTTTTAGTTTTTCTTCATCATCACTAGTACAAAAAGAGGATATCACGACAATTTTTAACCGTCATGGTATCTTTCCACGATAGTTTTTTAAGCGTCGTGGTATCTAGGGTCGTGGAATCTATTTGGATTCCACGACGGTTTTTTAACCGTCATGGAATAAACAAAATTGGCACCAAATATTAGGTAGAGAGGGTTATTCCATGACGGTTTTTAGTAAAAACCGTCATAGAATAGCCAATACCATGACCGTTTTTAGCAAAAACGGTCATGGAAAGTTCTTCTCTAGGAAAATTCCACGACCGTTTTTAGCAAAAACAATCGTGGAAATTAAGATTCCACAACCGTTTTTGCTAAAAATAGTTGTGGAAAAATTACAATGAAAAAAAAAATTCACAATTCATGCACCCACAGGTAACAAATCCCGTGTGTTATCCATAACATGGCTCAGATTAAAATAATAGCTAATATTCAATTAATTTTATGTCACAATATACAACAATTATTACAAAAACATACACTATATTACAAAATTTATAAATTGCCTTCTTACTATATTGGATGAACCGCATTACAAAATTAGTTCACTTTTGCCTTACAAAACTTATCTCAATGTCGGTATAAAAACCCTTAGTTTAAAGTAAGGATAATCCATCGAGAGTCAAGGTTATTTCTCGCATAAAGACTAAAACAAAATATACGCATTCAGCATAACTTTCTTGTAGAGGACATCCAATAGTATCAATCAATATTCACAGTTGCGTTGCTTTTTTATTCATTTGCCCACCAAAATTTTCTAGTCATTAAGTACCTTAACAATTTAACAAAATTCAAAATAATTAAAACAAGTATAATGCAACGTCAAATCACAATTTGAAACATAAAAATATACTTACAACTTAATTAGGTTGAACATGTAATATTGAAAAGTATAAATCACAAAATCAACATTTTTTTCCGGAAAACAATCTAAACCAAATCCTTACCCAAACATTTTAAATCAATCTAAAACTAATCCTTACCCAAACACGTAAATATCATAAAATCGAGCATTTTGTCGAACATGTAATATGTAAAAGCATAAATCACAATATCAACATTTTTTTTCCAGAAAACAATCTAAACCCAATCCTCACCCAAACATTTTAAATCAATCTAAAACTAATCCTCAGCCAAACACGTAAATATCATACAATCGGGTATTTTGTCGAACATGTAATATGCAAAAATATAATCAAGTTACTAAAACTTTTTTTTTCTGGAAAACAATCACCCAAAATCACAAACACAATTAACAATCACCCAAAATCACAAACGCAATTAACAATCACCCAAAATCACAAACACAATCAACCAAATGGTCTTCAGAATCATAACATGTGTGGTGCAAGAGAAAGGAAGAGAGAGAGAGAGAGACTTACCAATTCCACGGGCATGGGTATGGGCGGCATGGTGGGAGGGGTAGACAGCGGAGGATGGGTTTCGAGGAAGAGATTGGAGGGAGGAGTCACAGCAGAGATTGGAGGCGAGAGAGAGAGGGAGAGGCGCAAGAGAGACTGAATGGTGGAGTCGTGACCAGCGGAGATTGGAGGCCAGAGATAAAGGGTGAGGGGCGAGAGAGAATGGAGGGAGGGCAACTAAGATTGGAGGCGAGGTAGAGAGGGAGAGACGCGAGAGATAATGGAGGGAGGAGTCATGGAGGAAGAGATGGGTTTCGAGAGAGAGATTGGAGGCGAGAGTGAAAGAGGCGTGAGAGAGAATGGGTTTCAAGAGGGAATGAGGGTTTTTGTTTTTGTTTATATATTTATGCTCTAATACCCGCGGCCAAAAATCTGAAAAAAAAAATTAAATTTAAAATTTGAAAATTCCTATTTCCACAACCGTTTTCAGAAACTCAATTTCGTGCCATGTTTTTTCCGTACTCTGCACAACCATATTTTAAAAACGATCGTGGAAGCTCTGTCGTGAAATCCACATTTTGTAGTAGTGTATGTTGTTTATAACCTCCATCACATGCTCCTCTGTCCCATAAATTCAATGCCAACCAACTATAAATTTAAATAAGAGATGCGTCCATTAAATTATGTCAGAGA
>JAFMPE010129790.1:1146-12452 GCA_024759925.1 Ficus religiosa
GGAAAAATCCGTCGTTCGAAAATCCACACGGCGGCACCGCCTTTATCGCTGCAGGTGGGTGGGACTCTGTCTGTGACTCTCACTGGTGATTTCCTTTCAATTTTCTATAATACAAATATCTACAAATATATATATATATATTTATAGAATTCTCCAGAAACTAGAGTAGCAGAGACAGAGAAGAAGAAGGAGAAGCAATGACGACTCGAATCGCACCAGGAGTGGGAGCCAACTTGCTCGGCCAACACTCCGCCGAGAGGAACCAGGACGCCACTGCCTACGTCGGCAATCTCGATCCTCAGGTCCTCTCTTCTCTCTCTCTCTCTCTCTCTCTGGCTGTTCTTCTGTCGTCTGATTTTTTCTGGAATGGAACATATTAGGGTTTTTCCTTTGCCCCGGATGTTCTGCTCTGAACTTTTTGCTCTTTCCGAAGCTCACAATTCGCTCTCTCGCAGGTTAGCGAGGAGTTACTCTGGGAGTTGTTCGTTCAAGCCGGTCCCGTCGGTACGCCCTTTCATTTCCTTCGCTTTTCAATTGAAATGGTTTTCTCTTTTTTATTTTTGATGTTTTAGTGGTGTTCTAGATTACTTTTGATTTGTAATTATAGATGCTTCGTCTGTGTAATAATTGAAACAGTGTGTATATAGGTTTTTTTATGCCTTTTGCTTTTGAAGGTTCGACTTTGGTAAGGATAGGATCAGTAAATGATAATTCCCTAAAAGATTTCATCATTTGTGAGATCGTCAATGGTGGTACTGAGGGGTGTTTTTAGAGTGTATACCGAATCGGTATAGCTAATCCTTGTTCTCACACAACAATGCGATTTCAACTGGTATAGAAAAGAAGTTATGCAGTATTTCTTTCTTCCTTTCTTGTTGCTTGTCAATGCACAGAACCATGTGCCATTCAATAGCAAATTCCGAATCCTCTTAAGTCTATTTCTGTTCTCGCGTCAATGGCTATCGTCTTATTCTCTCTCAAGCCTTGCCTTTCGGGATTGGGAGGGGGGGGGGGGGGGGGGGGGGGGGATCAGGTATGGCCCCCTCCCCAGGACCCCAATTGGATCTCTAAAGGANNNCCCCTCCCCCGGGGGGGGCCCCCGCGGGGGGGGGGGGGGGGGGGGGGGGGGGGGGGGGGGGGGGGGGGGGGAGTATCAGTTATGACACTCTCTCAAGTACCAGATATGAATCTCTAATGAATTTCAAATGGGACTACTTACTTACCCAAAGTTCAATTCTGCCTTACCAAAGAAGTTTACATAAGAAACTGACCTTATCGATTAGCATAGGTCTCTCTCTTTCAATGCTTGGAGAAGGGTACCTGGATTATACCCGATTCCTGAACAATGCTTTACTGTCTTACGGAATGTATGACTTGTATGTCTTTTGCTTATGAATAATTTGTTTAAGGCCTCTTGTAAGAATTGAAAGAGTTTATAACTTGTATGTCTTTTCTCTTTTTAGTATTGAGAAAAACTTTTTTTATTTTTTTTATTTTTATTTTTTTTGGGGAATAATTTATTTAAATCCTCTTTTAAGAATTAAAAGAATGCAAGCTTTCTCTTCATTTCAGTTAATGTGTACGTTCCCAAGGATAGAGTTACAAATCTTCATCAAGGATATGGATTCGTGGAATTCAGAAGTGAAGAAGATGCTGACTATGTGAGTGATTTACACTTGGCTAAACTTACTGAGATAATTGATATTTTGTTAAGTTGTGTTTTGCAACTTTGATTTTTTCCCCCCACTACTTTTTGCATTATATTTTTGGTCAACGATGCAGGCAATCAAGGTGCTTAATATGATTAAGCTACATGGGAAACCAATACGTGTGAATAAGGTAGTCTCCTTTCCACGCTAGTACCTTTTGGGATTTGTAACCAGATAAATATTTAATAGCATGAGTAAGTAGTAACAAAAAAGGAATTTTGTTTGTAATATGCAACTTTGATGGAGCATTTGTTTGTTTGCAGGCATCGCAAGATAAAAAGAGCTTGGATGTGGGAGCTAACCTCTTCATTGGAAACCTTGACCCTGTAAGTAGTTTGACACCATCAATAATCTTTATCAGTAGGTTTAACTTTATAACTTATTCTAATTTTTCTGGCAGGATGTTGATGAGAAACTTCTTTATGATACTTTCAGTGCTTTTGGAGTCATTGTTACGAATCCAAAGGTGCGTTATCAGAATTTTCATACACTGGCGGGCATTACTTTGATGGATTTTTTGTTCCTTTTTTCAATTATTTTTTTCAAATTTGCAAAATTAGAGACCGGAATTGTGCCTGATTACTATTGCAGCATTTCTAAACCTTTCGATGCTTACAATACTTTAAAGTGATGTTATGCATGCTATCTGGTCTATCTTAAATTGTCTGAATGCGCAGTGCATTTTCTTGTATTTACTACATATTAAACTAAAAGAAATGTACATTGTTTGGTTGAAAATTTTATAATTGCTATATGTAGGCAGCATGGTGTTTTTCCTTCGTGTGCATTTGTAGGCATCAGGCCATTTATCCTAACATTCTTCATGCCATTTCTTATGATTGATCATTGTTTATCAGGACTGCATCGACTTCAGCCGATATTTTAATTTCGAATATTTGATTTCAGAGTGGTGGTGTTGTTGAATGGCCTTTACTATTATTTGGCAAAGCAATATTTACCACTATCCAATCAAGTAAATTGGATCTAATGATGGTACTTCTGTTTTCCAGATAATGAGAGATCCTGATACAGGAAATTCCCGTGGTTTTGGTTTTATTAGCTATGATTCTTTCGAGGCATCTGATGCAGCGATTGAGGTATGTTCCTGTAATGAATGTCTACTTTGATGCTGTCAAAAATCTGCTTCAAAAGTAAAAGATTAGGATGAATTTTAACAAATGACAGACAATATTTAACTATCCCAGTTGGTTGTTGTTTGTTAACTGCTTAATGTCAAGTTCACTTGGAATTATTAAGAAGAGTATTATACCTCCCTGGAATTTTTTTCAAACTATATGTTTGGGGTTTACACTTTGCATGTCTTTTGTTGTTTTGTTGTCAAAAGTCAGAAATACGGATACCAACATGGCTGTTTTTGCTTGAATTTTAATGCCACAGAAATACGGATACCAACTTGGCTGTGTTGCTTGAATTTTAATGCCATTATCACTCACACTCGTTATACTAGAAACTCACCAAGTGTATAACTTCAGGACTGATTTCGTCTTTGTTTTAGGCGATGAATGGGCAATATCTGTGCAATCGTCAAATAACAGTATCATATGCCTACAAGAAAGACACGAAAGGAGAACGTCATGGTACTCCAGCAGGTGAAATCCCTTACTTACCGAGCTTCTGCTTGCTTGTTTTTGCATCTTCTGCCATATGTACCATTAATATTTAATTAGGAGGTCATCTTGGTATAAATGTTGATCATAATGAGTACCATTTTGTTAGTCGTTCTTTGAATTGGTATGATGGAGCTGCCTTGGTTTGGATAGTTTTGTCATGTTTGCTTATATCGCTTAATAAAAGTACTGTGTTTTGGTGATGAGAATAGTATTGATAATCTGTTTGTAATTATCATTACATTGCAGAGAGAGTTTTGGCTGCAAGCAATCCAAGTTCAAAGAACAGGCCTCATACATTGTTTGCCAGTGGGCCTCCAACACTTCCCAATGCTCCTCAAGCTAATGGTAGTATGGGTGCTCCTGTGCCTCCACGGCCCTTTGCCAATGGCGCTGTTGCTCCAGGCCCAATTCCTACTCTCCGCCCACCGCCACCCCAAGCATTCGCCTTCCCACACATGCAGGTACCCGGACAACAAGGTTGGCAAGGTCAGCCGCAGCAACCAGGTCATGTTATGCAACCACCCGTCATGCCTCCACCTCCAATGCAGCAATTCAGACCTCCCCCGAACATGCCACCGCCTCCCCCACAGGCCGCCCAAGTTCCTCAAAGACCTCTCCCACCTCCCATGGGAATGCCCCAACTACCTGGTTGGCGACCACCACCTCCGCCTCAGCAAAGGCCTCCCCTTATGCAGCAGGGATCAATGCCTCCCCCTCAGCATCATATCCCCCCACCACCTCCTCCTTCAAGTTGATTCTACTATTTAGGCGGTAACTTGGTCTGATCTTTTGAATGCCTATTGTAGCATATTTTTGTTTCTCCATTGACAATGTTCTGAAAGTTAAGAGCGACTGTTAGTACTAAACGAGTCCCAACTTTTTATTCAAATTTCTGGATTTTAATCAACTTTTTCACATGATTTTATTTTAATTTTTAATTTACTTGAGGTGATTTTGAAGTAAAGTCTCCTCGTAGACTATTCTCCACATAAAATTATCCCCCTTTGAAAAAAAATAAATAAATAAAAGAAAAAAACTCTTTACATGTGAAAAGAAAAATGTCTGCACTGAAAACCGTAGATAACAAATTAACAATCAACGAGATAGATCGACTTCAGCATGCGCAAAGACCGTACGGAAATTCATCAGTGTTTCATATTATTTATTTATTTTTCATTCTTTTGATGACTGCGAAGGGGACAGAAGTAGGCTTAATATCAAAGCAGAAATCAAGGACCAATCTGGGCGAAGCCTACAAAAACTGAGCGACCAAATCCCAAAGCATTGAGAGAAACAGATAAATCACAGCAATCCGACGGTGAAGAGGCGATGGAGGAACAGAGAGGCGGGCGGAGGGGTGTTGATTCTTTGAAGCATGCTTTCAAAGGTGCTCTTACAAGTAAATACACAGAGAGATACATTGAATCCGGGGTGGGTCTGGTTTCTGTTATAGGGAGGAGTGTCTGAATTTTTGAGGCAGTTTCTTGAGTTCGGTAAGGAATCTCTGATGCCGTGTTTTCCTTCTGTGCTCCCTCCCTCCGACAACACAACACTAGACTTTCTCCACACTACTGCTCTTAAATCTTTCCCATTTTCCCTCTCCTTCTCTCTCTTTTCCCTCTCCTTCTTTCTCTTTCTTTAGGCCTGAGGAGTTACTTTAATATATATATATATACATAATTTTTTTTTTTTTTTTTTTTGCGGGGGTTGTGGGGGGAGAGCTTTTCGGCCTTTGACGGCATCTAGATCTTTTAACAATTTATCTTGCGAATTTTCTAGATTGTTGCAGTGTCTCATTTTACTTAATTCTCAGTTGAATTAGTGATGGAAATTACATCCAAGGATGGAAATTTTCATATCCGATCAAGAATTTTCAGAACCAATTTAAAGCATATTACAAATCTTACAATTTCAAAAATCCTTAATTTAGCATGCATTATCAAAATGAGGCACTTGTGGATGGCAGACATGCATATGGTTCTTGATTTCAATGGGGCTCCCTACGTGTATACCATTATATGATAATAATCAAATTATTAATGATTGGTCAAAGCGAAGTAATAAACCCTCATCGAATTGAATATGATATTTTGTGTGATAACATTTATTATACAACGCTATATCTAAAAAGAAAACCAAAAGTTCACAAGACAAAACTATTTAAAGCCGAAAAATTTTAATGGGAAACAGTATACAAGTAAATAACTCTGCGTGAGCTTCACGTAAGAGAGTGAAAGAGACTAGCCATTATCTAAAACCTATCTCTAAATTGCATACCCGAGGCCGACATATGTTTATAATCAACAGAAAAGCAGAGGAGAAAGAGTAGTACTGATAGTTACGAGCAACACCTGAGACCTGTCTGCAGAACAGTACTGCTTTTGATGAAACCGTAATAGGTACACGAAATGGACTTTGTTTAGCAAGTCTTACTGTTTCTGTATTACTTCTGCAGTGCTTAAATTTAATATGACACAGACCAAAGCATGGACTACTGAGGAATCTATGACAATGTTATATCCCACGCGTGTTTTGGCTTACTTCAATATTGTTCAAATTTTATATAATAATATAATAATAATAAATTATTACTATTTTGACAGTGAAGACATTCATGGCCGTGACAAATCCCATCTCAACAGTTTCATTGCACAGTTGGCTTAATAGCAGTTGCATTGAAATGTTTTTTACCAAAAAGTTTCATTGAACTGGGATTTTTCTAATAGAACTTGGAACACAAAGCATTATTTAAAAAAAAAAAAAAAAAAAAAAACCCTATTGGTGGTGCATGATTCTAAACCTTTCATTTATTTATTTATTTATTCTCTGAACCTTTCATTTATTTAAATTACTACATACTACTAGTAGAAAGTACTTCTTATTGGAAGGTGTTCTAATTTTATAACTATATGATATATATGAGAGTTTATTTTAAAATTTTATTATCTATTTTGAACGACTAGGACAAGAATTTCTACTAATAATGATAGATCTTACTAGTAAAACTAACCTTATAATGAAGTATAAACATAATGATTTGAAACAGAAATTTATCACTTAATCCTACAGTAGAATTCTCGTTGACTCGTGGACCCAACTTGGGACGGTATCCATGTGAAGAAGAATAATGACCATGCAAAGAAGAGAGAGAAAGAGAAAGAGAGAGAGAGATGAAATTAGAAATTGGAGCAATTGGTCAATTAGATTTGATGATATATAGTGTAAAACAACATCATTTCATATCAGTCAGTCCTATAATATAATTGGTCAGTCCAATGGTTAGTCAATGATAGGTATCAACAGTGTACATAGTCCAAATCGCTTTCACGGTTGGAACCACGTGTTGCTTTGTGCCCACCTAAAGCGCCCAAAAAACTCGTTAAATTATCTGTAGCGCATTTAGATCCTCCACTATGGAATTGCAACTGGGTTTTCATGTTTATTCTTCTTTGTTTATTTATTTATTTATTTTTTTTGGGGGATGAATTTTTATATATATATATATATACATATGGAAGTGGAAGTTGAAAGGGGGGGTCCATTTCACCTGCTGTCACGCTGGGTGTGTCTGGTTTTTTTGTTTTACTTGTTTCATTAATCGATCCAATATCTCACTATTACGTATGAATCTATTGCCAATAGTACTTTTGCACGTACTTTCGACTGCTCAAAACCATTACTGAAAAACTGATGGCCGCTTTACCTTTTCCGATTAGTGTTAATCAAAACTACTTAATTTTAATTGATATTTAATATCAAAAAAATTTCCTTTTTTTGGTTCTTTCCAAGTGGAAGTGAGTAGTCATTTTGAGTGACCATGTCCCCTCCAATTTAATCTTCCAAATCATCCAATTAAAAATTAAATCAACCGAAAAAATAATTTTCTTAGTAAACATGATAAACCAAACACCTAAAGGTCAAATTCGTAACCGTACTTGGGCTTAGATTATCAATATCACAAAATACGTACCAAGTAATCAAAATGGTATATACTTCACGTATTAATGATATATATATATTTTTTTTAATGCAACATGATTCCAATTATTATTTATTTAAAAAAAAAAAAAAAAAACACTGGTACATCTGAAGCCTAAAAGTTTACATCTTAAACCCTCTTCTCATAGCCGGGGAGATAGCCCTGGGGGAGATAGCCCTGGCGTGGTTAACGAAATTTCTTCAAAATGTCTACGTAAAATGCATGAGAATTGCGGTATGTACTATCACATTAAACTAAAAAGGTGCATTAATTAATATACATTACAATAAGAGAAAATACGAGAAATTGCACATGATACGTACCTAAGACAAAAGTTAAAAAAAAAAAAAAAAAAAGAGAGAGAGACAAGAAATTATTAATCAGAGACTTGCTACTACTACTACGTACGTACTACTAAATTAATTATATTAATAATTTCTTTGGTTTAACGAATCAAAGAGCCTGGGAAAGTCTTCGAGTACCAGAGGAAAAGGAAGATCTAGTGGAAGCACAGAACAAGGCTTCCCAAATCTCGATAAAAGCTCGGACGATAACCCCATGGTGGTGGCTGGAATTAAGCGACAAGAAGCAGTGCAAGAGCTGCTCCAAGTCGCTGTCGTCGAACATCTGCTTCTCCAGAATCATCTCCATCATCGACCTCTTGAAATCCTCGTACGGATCCTCCGACCTCTTTACCACCGCGAAGCTCTCCCTCACCTTCCCCTCCACTCCGCACGGTATCAGCCTCTGGAACATCGACAGCCTCGCCGGCGTCGTTTCGCCGCTCTCCGTCCCGAACTCCGCCTCCGAAACGCTCCCCCGTTTCGCGTCCTTCTTCTTCTTCCTCGTTTTCTTCTCCTTCTCCTTCTTCTTCTTGCTTTTTCCACTACGCCTTGTTGTGATCGAGTAATGATCCGGTGCGGTCTCGTGTATGGTTCCGAGAGAGTCCGACGTGGACGAGAAGCTTCTAGAAGAGGAGACGAGAGTTTCAGTTTCTTCTCCTTCGTCGTCGTCGTCCACGTCACCGAAGCCTTCGCTGCTGAAGAGTCCGCTTTCGGCGGAGGAGGTGCTGACTCGGACTGTTCTCGTTCTTGCTGTCGTTTTCTTCTTCTTGTGTCGTCGTTTTTTCTTCTTCTCGGCGGAAGGAGGAGGCGGAGGAGGCAAAACGACGCCGTCGTCTTCTTCGGCGGAGGAGGTGTAGATTTTGCGGCGAGGGGTCTGGGAGACGACGTCGTTTGGCCTGGAGATCACGTGCCAGAACTTCTCCTCCTCCTCCCAGCGAAAATCGGGCTGTGATTCGCTGCGGTCGTCGTCAGAGAGAGTGGGCTTCGATCTGTTCCCGCACCCGAAAGCGGACGACACGTGGCGCTTCAGGGACGAGTGACGGGGTTTGGGTTTAGATGGCGGTTGGGAGGGTAAACGGTGTTTGGGAAGTACGGTGGGGATGACCGGAGAGAATCGGGAAAACGACGGGACGGGATTGGACGGCTCTTTGGAATTGGAACCGCAGGGCTGGAATGAAGGAATGATTCTGGAAATCCTTAGCCGGAATCGCTTTCCCATGTTTTTTTTTTTTTTTTTTTTTTTTTTAAACTTTTCTCTCTGTTTGTTTGGGAGCGTAGATATAGTGAAATATGCTTTATGTGAAAAGTGGGGTTTTATATAGGAGATTTTGCGATGGAATATAATTTTTCTTTTCTTTTATTTTTTTTGTAAGAAACAAGAACAAAAACTCTAATCCGATCGCTTTCTAAAGCGGAATTTTGTTACTAAACTGTCTGTTTAAACCTAAACGGACAATATTAGTACTGTTTAGAATTAATTGGCACTGCAAATTGCATTGATATGACCAGTCGATGTACGCTTTTATTTATTTTAACATATATATGTATATGTGTATATATACATATATTGTCCTTTTATTGCGCCTAAAGACCGATACAACCAAGCTACACAGTAAAGTATTATTTGGTTGGTTGATTTGAAGTTAGATTTGAAGCTATATATATATATATATAAAATATTTCCCATATCATGAAAAAGGAATAATTCAGAAGGAAAAAGGACAGGTAAACTGCAACAGAAAGATACTAACCTATGGTCTCACAGATTGTCATTAATGTAACCTTATAACCAAAAATTAATAGACCACTGTCATGAGAGTTCCTCCTTTTCACCAACGTCTTACAAAATAGCATTCTTCATTTTTCTTCTCTTTTTTCCTTTTCCAGGTTTTCATTCTTTTAGGTAAAAAAAAAAAGTATCTATTGGTTCATCACACCCCGTTCCCGCACATTATTAAGTAAATCCACTAGTCGTGTTAATGCAGAGATAAGGATATTGTTCCTAAATCGATCTTCAAAACAAATTACAAAACAAACAGTACATGATATTTCTGATTCTTACATGATAAAATTGAAAACTCCAAATAAAACATTCATGTAATCATGTCACAGTCACGGGTGGAATTAGAAAGCTTGCCGCCTTCTGAAAATAAGAGAGTAGGGACGAGTGTGGATTGATTAATCAGGCAGGCATGATCTGGGTGAATGTATTCGGTCCGTACGGTACTGAAGGATTTTTGGGGGGATTTAAGTAGATTACAAAATTTTATTTTATTTTTTTTATGAAGGTAACAAGTACGGGTGGAGGATTCGTCTGCCTGGCTTAGCAGAAACACTGCAAAAGAAAAAAGCCCCACCTGAAACTCAGAATCATATTATTCTATTTGCATTCATTTCGGAGGCCAAAAGTCAATTATGTCACGACAAGTTTAATGTTCTGCTCCTTCCCGTTTACATTCCATCCAAGAAGTTATATATATATATATATAAGACGACTATATGAAAAAGTGGCCTTGATTCACTCCATTCATTAGCAGCATATATAAATAGACTCCATGAAAAATAAAAAAATTTAATAAATAAGATATGAATAGTTTTCCAACCTTTGTCATGGAACTTTTGTGAAGCCATTAATTACTAAACGCTCATGATAAATACTTAGTTGCCTTTATATAATTGCTAGACAATGGAACGTTTGAAATAATACTAGATTTCAAAGCATAATTTGCAATTCCATATACCTATGTATATGTACTTACTATTTGTATCTATGAAATTACAAAAAACATGTCGATAACTTTATTTATTTATTTTTTGTTTTGGTTCCGGGATGAATGAAAATGTTTCTTATTATGAAACAGAATAATTCGTATCGAAAAGGACAGGCAATACACTTGAGGGATTAAATTTTATTTAAAAAAAAGTACGGGTATTTTAATACTCAATCAAAAATATACTTAATTTTGTATTTTATAAAATTTTTTTTTAAATTTCAAATGTGTGTATACAAGTCATGTCACAATTAATTTTGTGGAAAGAATATTTGTGAATGTTTGTCATTGATACAGATGTACGATATTTGTTCATCATCTAGTGAATAAGAATGGCTCCATTATGCTTCAAAATAATGGAGCTAAGAGCATGATCTTTGATGGGATGGAGATAAGGTGGTAACTCTGTAGGCAAAATGAGCACCTAGGCTATGCCGACAATTTTGCAGCGCCTCTTCTATATATCTTCCAAGAGGAATGCTAAAAAGTATGAAATTATTGCTTTAAAAAAAAAAGATAAAAAATTATTGCTTCAGTTTGCTAAACCATGGGAGTAGTTTTTTGGAATTTACATATCAGTTGATGTGTGGTTTTGACAGATAAATGCCAAAAGGTCATTTCATGACGCTTGAAATCAGAAAGAATGGAGAATCAAAACGTGAATGTCATTTTTCATGTATCTGTTTTAGCCAAGAAATTTCTGCCAAGGCGGTGAGGAGATAAGATAGAACTTCGTTTTCAATGTAAAATAGAGGAAATGAAATATATATATCTATATATATATATATATTTCACCCCTGTAACACATGGCAGGCTGGCTGGCACCTATTGAAGCGCTTGTGACTGGTAATTTCCTTAGGCTCCTGGTAGGA
>JAFMPE010129801.1:475-10703 GCA_024759925.1 Ficus religiosa
ATAGGGAATAGAAAAAAGTAACGTAAATTGTGGAACTCATATAGTTCAAGTTAAAAAAAAAACACATGACTAAGAGTTTGAGAGCACGAGGGGAAATTAAAAATCAAGCTCGGTCAAAAGGAAAAAATATACTTGAGAGCATCAATAATGCTGAGCACTGCACTCTTCACGAGTAATAGAATGTGGGTTTTATCTGCAGGTCCTGTACGGTCAGATGTATAACAAATCATGGTGTGGTGTGCTCACTACTCTCCTTTGGGGTTGGGGACTCGTAGAAGTCAAGATTGGCTACTTGTGTTGGCTCGGCGGACCCCGTTTTAAAGGAAGCTTTGGTGCCTTTTTTTTTTTTTTTTTTAAATTATTTTTACGACTTGCTTTTGGTACATGCATGAACAAAACCACGAACAGTTTTCTGCTTCACTTATAATTCATTTACCTCTCTCTCTGGCTGTTAATTAAACGATTTTTGTTTTCCCTTTACATGTACAAACGTACTAACAAGAAACCCACATTTCTTTTTCATCCAAAAGAAAAAAAAAAAAGGTACCCTTTTGAACCGTGTGTTCTAACAGACGTATGAACCAGAAACTTTAATATACTTGCAAAATCTCTCTCTTGCTTTCTACCTTTTTTTTTTTTTAATTTCTTTCTTTCTTTCTTTCTTTTTTCTTTTCTTTTTTAAACTTTACTTCTTATGGCTTTGAAATGTGAATTCTCACATCGACCTTTTTTTTTTTTTTGGGTCACTTTGACAATTTGAGATGCAGGTTAATAAAGATCGATCTCTTATATATATATATATATATATATATATATGTATTAGGGGTGGTAATACGGGTCGTGACACGACGACACGAATCGAAAACGACACGAATTTCGCGGGTTCAGGTTGGGAAAAATAATGGTTGTGTCGATTTCAGGTCACCCGAAATTGACACGGCAAAATTCGTGTCGTGTTCGGGTTAGACCCGTAGAACCCGAACACGACATAAATTTTTCCATGTCAATTTCGGATCAAATGTCGTGTCAAATTCGTGTCAATTTGGGGTCCAACCCGAATTTCGTGTCAATTTCGGGTCAATTCATGTCGCAGTCAATTTCGTGTCGCGTCGTGTCAACCCGTTACGAGTTCGTGTCGTATTTGTGTCACGATTTCGAGTCGTTTTCGTGTCACGGATCGTGTTCAGGTTGGGGAAGAAAAAATTCGACACGACTCTAACATGACACGAATCCGACACGTAACACGAATTGTCACGCTTTATATATGAATCATTGAAAGTTCCATAAGAGAACAAGACACAAAAAGGGGATGATATAATTGGAAAAGCACCGGTCCTTTTGCTCGGCAAAGAATAGTGGAGCCATTTCGTACCGATAACATTTCAATGATTAATTTATATATGTTGATTGAATATATTATACTCAATCAAATGGACAAAAAACTAGAACAAAATTCATGATCAATATTTTATTACGACGTCGGCTCTCCTTTTTTTTATAATTTAATTTTTTAAAATTTTTTGTATAATTGCAAAAGACTCAATCATGCAGGCCTCTTGTCTGCTTATAATTGTGTGCCTTATGTGAGGACGTGCAATATGTAGGAACCACACCACCACATAGTAGAGATGACGTACGTTCACCACTTTATTTATGTTATACATATATACGCACACACTCACACACATAGATATTTAATTTTGAATGCCATTATGGTTTATCTGTCGGGTTTGCAGTTTTAGCTACAACAAAGACTCATCTAAAATATAACTGCGTATATAGTCTAATGGAAATTTCATACAAGATTATATCATAAAATGCATTTGAATCTCTTATTCTAAGTTCATTTAAGATCTTTTTTTTTTTTTTTAGGGTTATTCATTTAAGATCTTGTAATAGGTGGAGAATTGCAAAGTCGCGCGCGTGTGTGTATGTGTGTGTATGCGTGTGTATATATATATATAGATATATTTTGCTTTGGGATCATACGTAGAGGTACGTGCTTTTTTAAAATTTCCCAAAAGTTTCTTTCTTTCTCCTTTTTTTTTTTTTTTTTTTTAAGAGAGAATTGAAGTTTATGAACGAAATCTTGCGCGTATTACTTCTTTAATGTAGCTTACTATTCCTTCAAAATATATATATATATATGTAGCGTACTATATGGATAATTAGTGCTTAGTCCTTGACTATACACATATTCTCACGTTGATCTCTAAATTTTCATATTTTACAAATAGCTTCTATTTTTATTTTTCGACAATTTTGGTAATTTAATAGAGCTAATCGTTTGCTTGATAAAATGAAGTTTTATAGAATTAGTTTCACTAGGTGCAAAATGCCCTTTTATTACCTTAAAAACATTTGAAAACTGGAAGATTTTGATCTTAATATAACAATTTACGTAAATATTTATTGTTAAAAACCAAAAATGCCAACAAAAAAAAAAGTTCAAAGAAGCAATCCGTCGAAATTAAAAATTAAAAGGACTAAAATAATAGAATGTTTATAGTTAAGAGACTAACATTAAAGTTAGTAACTCGCATATTATTAAACATTTATGAACTATCATTTGTACTATTTAACCAACTACACGAGACATTTGAAATTGGGTAGATATTTAAATTTAAATATAAGGAAAATAGAAAAGTGGCTTTCTGATTAAACTTTTGAAGTGTAAAGTAAGTATCCTCAATTAGGAGTTGGGGATTGCATGCAATCTTATTTCTCACCGTAAGAAGAAAACAAAACAGAATCAAAAAGAGGAGAAAGAAATGTCTTCATTTTCACCCCCCACTACTACTATATATATATATATATTTTTTTTTTTTTTAACCTAAAAAAATTACAAAGATTCTTCATATTTCCTATTCCCAATCTTTCAACAAATTCACGTTTTGTCCAAACTATTGACATGACTTTTTACAGTGTAGCTTGGTTTTATTCGACCGCCAACAGAACCAATCTTTTCAATGCCTTTTGAGGGTAAAACTCATAGGGAAAAGGCTAAAAGAAGGGGCAAAAAAAATATATACACACACATAAAAAGATGAAAAGGTGAAAAACAAAGAAATGAAAAAAGAAAAACGTAAAAAGTGATGCTTATTATGTTGATGTTGATATATTAATTATAATAAAAGCCGCCCCTCCTGAAATAATAAACAAATTTTAAATAGCTTTCACTTAGTGGGGCCATTTTTGAAATGCAAAATTCCTATTATCACCATAAATTTGTCACAACAAAACATTGCACCCACAAGGACAAAAATGGCCACACACTCAAATCGTTATTGCGTAGAGGGAAAGTCAATTCCTAACGGTATCTATCCACCGACCACCGACCTACCCTTTGCCACCTCTTTAGAAATTATATATATACATATAAATATATATAAAAAACCGAAAAAACATAAATTCCAAAAAAAATAAATATAAGTTATTAAAAAAAAAATCTATATTTTGCTTACCGCGAAAATTGACATTTCTTTTTTCTCAACCTTTGAATTCCACCTCACCTGCCCACATAAGACACCACCCAACCCAGCCAGCACCCCACCACCACTACTCAGTAGTTTATATTTTTATTATCATTATCATTATCATTATCATTATCATTATTTTTTTCCACAAATAAAATAAAATTCAAAAAATAATATTATTTTGGATTTATATAAACATAGACCTCATAGTTTGCAAACCTAAGGGAGGAAGAAAAAAAATAAAGAGCATCTAATGGTTTACAACCTGTGTTCCTCGGACGGGCTCTTCAATAACAACCATTTCCAATAAATAAATAAAAAGAAAAGAAAAGGATAGAGAGAAGTTGAGGGGCAAAAAAAAAAAAAAACAGAAGGAGAGAGAGGAAGAAAAAAAATCGGTGAGATATATTTTGTGTCGGTGAATTTGGATTTTCTGATTATTTATTTAAATATATTTGGGGTTGAAAGAAATTAATCAACGTGGAGGCTTACCCAGATGACAAGCATAGTGGCCAAGTAGCATGAGAGGGCTTCTCTCTCTATGTTTTCTCTCCTCTGTTTTTCCCCTAAAAAGAAAAGCCCTTCTCTGCCTTGTTTTCTACTCGTTAGATTTTCTACTCCCATGAAGATTCAGTCCTTACCAACGATTTCTTAGCTCCAAAAACCATCTGGGTCAGTCTCAGAATCTCCACAAAAAAAAAAAAAAAAAAAAACCCAAAAAAAAAAAGGAAGAGAGAGAGATATGGAAGAAGAAGGAGGAGCGAGAGAGACGGCGACGAGGAAGAGAGGCGGAGGAGGAGGAGGAGGAGAGAGCGAGAAGCAGTACAAGGGGATAAGGATGAGGAAGTGGGGGAAGTGGGTGGCGGAGATTCGGGAGCCGAACAAGCGCTCGAGAATTTGGCTCGGCTCCTACTCTACTCCGGTGGCGGCGGCTCGGGCCTACGACACGGCCGTTTTCTACTTGAGGGGGCCGTCGGCACGGCTCAATTTCCCGGATCTCTTGGCGGGGGAGAACGGCGGCTGCGGCTGCGGCGATATGTCGGCGGCTTCGATTCGGAAGAAGGCTACGGAGGTCGGCGCCAGAGTCGACGCGCTCGAGACGGCTCTGAGCCATCACCACCACCACCACCACCACCACCACCACCATCATCATCTCCACCATCGCCACGGCGGCGGAGACGCCGAGATGAAGCCCTGTGGCGGGTTCGTGAACCGGGTCGACTTGAACAAGCTGCCCGACCCGGAGAATTCGGACGGCGAGTGCGACTGGGATAGGAATTCGGATTAGACTGCAACGGCGGCAGCAGCGGTGGTTAGATTAGATTGGGTTGGATTGAATTAGATGGATCGGCCTGGTTAATGTACGGTCGTTAACCGCCGCGGTTGTATTAGATTGGTTTAGATTGGATTAGATGGATCGGTCTGAATAACGTATGCCGCCGCCGCCGCCACCACCGAGGAGATGTGTTTTGACGGCTGAAGTAAAATGATGACGCCTTTCTTTTCTTTTCTCTGCTACCCTTCATTAATTGAACTTTAGTGTTTTTTTTTTTTTCCCCTCTATCTTTTGCTTTAGCTTTTGTTTTCTTGTCTCTTTTTTTTTTTTTTTTTTTTTTTTTTTTTTTTTTTTTTTTTTTTTCTTTTTTTTTTTTTTTTTTTTTTTTTTTTTTTGAAGTTTTGTATTTCGACCAAGAAATTTTGGCCTTTGTAAAAAGTGATAAATGTATATTAGTCAGAAATTAGTGTACTTATCCTCTTTATGTAATCATAATCTCTTTTTCATAATTAGAGATTGATAAAACAGGGCTCGGAAATGGAATTGGGGTTTGGGGAGCCAATAATAATAAACATTGAAAATGAACTTTTTAGTGCAAATAGGAAGTGGAGAATTGGAGCGAGTGGGAAATGGAGAGAGAGAGAGAGAGAGAGAGAGAGACGGGGGCAGAGAACAAGAGAACAGAAAGGGCCTACAAGGACAGCCTTTGGGCTCAAAGCGCCAGGCTAACCACTAAAGTTATAACTACTAAAGGGATAAGATTTTGAGAGTTAGGTATTTTCTGGTTCTCTACACTGTTTGCTGATTGTGAATTTTGTGTGTGTGTGTGTGTGTTTTTCTTTTTTTGGGATAAATGTGAATTTTGTGTTGTGGTGGTGGGGGCAAATGAGCTAAGGAAGGATTGCAAGGGTGGTGCACCATCATAATGATGGTTACAACTTGATTGGCTTTTGAACTGTGCGGGGTCAAAATGACAAATCCAAATCCACCGCCAAGTCTACTTCCCCCCACAGCCACAACAAGGACAATTTTGTGGAGCTGCTTGTGTTCCTGTTTCTCTTAAAGTCTGGGCTTACTACTTGTGACAATCTAACATTAGGTTTCTTGTCATCTCATCGGTATGATGAATGAGCTCGCTCAATAATCACTGAGATGGGGACTTGAGAACACCATTGATTCCCTTTTTACTTACCAAAAAACTTCAAAGCCAAAACTTCAAAGCCTGAAATCACAGATTTTGATTCATGTTTGAGCTGTAATCCATGTATTTAGTTAACAACTCCCATGCCACTTTTCCAACGTAGAGAGAGTAGAGACAAGGATTTGTCCTCAATTACCGGAAAGATTTCATGCTTTTCTATGTTACTTTGAGTTATAATATTTGGGAACAGCTTCTCAAATCTTGATGTAGATGTTCCAGGACTAGGAATATATATATATATATATATATGTATACATACGACAGACAATGAAAAGAAAACACACTACCGTGCTTCCCCCACAACACTTTTCTAGTTGTAGCTTCACATGCTATCCTCAAGTTAAATGCATAATCAAAGCTAATATTTTTTTCTCTCTTTTGTTGGATAATTATTTTATATACACACACCTCCGGAACACAAGAGCACATTGCTATTTGCTATTGTTTATATATGTAATAATATAGTTCATATATATACATATATGTATATATAATAATAACATAAGCATCATTATTCAAGTTCACGTGGTCCACTTGCTAGCTACTATTTCAGAACCATTTTTGTCAACCTTACTGTTCAACAACCTGTACTCCTCTTGTAGGGCAAATTCAGCTGACTTCTAAGTTCCAAGTTCAACCACCACCCATACCATTGATACTATCTCATTTCTATGGTGCATTATTGCACTATATATACAAGACATGTCAGCATTAGATATTTGTTGGTTTTATTATTGTTTAAACCATACCTGCAATCACTAAACATGTCGATTCTAGCCGAATGTCGTGGCTAGAGAATCCCAATGCCCAAACATGTGGAACTCTTTAATTCCACCATGAAATTCACGTGACTCGCTCGTTTGTAAATAGTACACACACAACAATGGCGAGAGGTGGCCACAACACTTCAAGTTTTTCATCTCTTTTTTCTTTTTTCTTTTTTACCGAGTGGCGGGGGTGGGCGATTGACAAGCATGGGTCCATTCCAGAACACTTTCAATCCTGGTAAAATAGTCGTATAATTGATACTGAGAAAAATGTTGCCGAAGTTTTAATAATTTGTACAAAACATGGGCCAAAATTTTACATATAACAAAAGAAGCCAGCCTCTTCTTCACTGCAACTTGAAAAGCTTATGAAAGTGAAGAGCTCTGATCAATCCAAATTGAAATGGTATCCTTGTCCTATTCCTCTGGTAATCTCCATGTCCTATGTTTTCTTTTCATTAACATGCTTTATTTGAAGGGCAGCTCTTACAACGTTTCCTCTTGTGATAATCCCAACCTTACCAAAGGAAACAAATCCCTTATCAGAGACCACCCCGAGATTTGAAAACCTGGGCAAAAAGCTCAAAATCAAAAGATGAGGATTCTGTATCTTACCAGCTTTCCCTCAGCATCTACAACAGGAAGTCGGCGATATTTTGTCTCGAGTAATAATCTGATGTTGGATAGGGAAAGGTATAGTTATTTGCCAGAAAGTTGATAAATATAAGATGATGAAAAGAGGAAAAGGTATCAAGACTGCAAAACCTAGCAGCATCCTCAAGATTGGTGGTCTCACGAACAACAATTGGAGCTGGTGTCATCAAATCACCAACCACCTTGCCGTTGGTTTTACTTAGCAACTTTTGCACCTCGTTGAAAGTCTGCAGTAATATTTTTGATAGAAACATTTTACAAGTCAATTTACATAGATGCTTGTTTAACCCGCCGGTGATCTGAAATGTCATACGACCTATAGATATACACGACAAGTACACTGTCGGAGAACTTAAAGCATATAACCTCCACACCCTCAAAAAATTTATTAAAAAAAAAAAAAGCAAGTAAATAAATACATAACATCCAACAACATCCATCCCACTGAAATTTCATTTAAACCCCACAAAAAGTTTTGAAACAAATTGACCAAGGACAATCATGTTAAATTATTCAACTTTAAAGAAAAGATGATTCTCACATACTTTCCATGTGCTGTCTACTTCAGGAAACATGCTTGTGTCAGGTCGACCACCACCTACTTGAAGAAAAGGAAAGTTACGTACGAGATGACTTGTGCACATGATTAGGTTTTGAGTTGCGTAACACTCCAAACCCGAAACAAATTAGCTACTCTGATAAAAAACATGAATTGAAGCTACAGGAGAAAAATGGCGGACAAGAATTATCAAACAAGTCATGAATAGAAGGTAAGATTCCAATAAGTGAAAAGAACAAGAGCTCATCCACAGCTCGCAAAGCCATGGCTTTGTGAATTCAATTACCAAAGATAGAGTCCAGTGCTAACAAGTCATAGTCCGAAACAAGACCAACCTGCGGCAAAGAGCTTAAAGAGTTATTTCCATACATGAGTCGATTAATAATGAGCATTATACCAAAAATAAAATAAAATGTGCTCAAACTAAAAAACAAAGCATGACTTCAATAACGTGATGTCAGAACTCACAACTTTAAAAGGGAAGCACATTATTGTTGATTTGGAATACAAGTAATTTCAAGAATTTTCTTAGAGGTTTTATTACGATAAATCAAAGAAGATATTCCTCAAGATCAAATAAACATGCATGAGACTTAATCAACTTCAAGGACGATAACCCAGTCTGAACCAGCAGCTGCTCAAAAAGCGTTCAAACAATTCATTTGTACTCTAGAATAACAGTTACACGAGGATCATTAGAGAGAAAACAGAATTTGGAGGAAAAATGAGAACTCTAGTGATTTCTCAGCCATATAGCAGAAAGAAACAGAAATAATCACTTCGATGGCTTACGGCTACAAGCACGTGGAGCTAGTTTTTATTTTTATTTTTATTTGTTCCAAGATCAAGCTTTTCCAAAGAAAACTTGGTTAACTTAAGCCCCAAGTCCTAAACATGAACTTTAGATTCAGGGCCCAATGTAACAGTATAAGAACTACAATCTTCCATTAAAACAGCACCATCCATTGAATTAAGAGTTGAATTCGATACACGACATCAAATATTGCAAAATGAGAAGCATCTGCATACCAGTATACCATAAGTATTAAAGCAAAAGGAGTTACAAAGAAGGGCAAGTTACCAATTTCCAATCATCATCTATAACAGGGAAACCAGTTATTCTGTTCTCCACAAGAGTTTCCAGAGCTGTTGCAACAAGGACACACATATCAATCAATAAGTTGAAAAACAAGGAAAAAGAAAAAGTAAATTTCAAGTTGCAAGTTGGTCTTCAGCATAAAAGTTGAGCTTGAAAAACACCTTCATCGACAGTGGTAGTAGGCTTCACCACATGCAAATGCTCTCTTTTTGTCATAAAATCACCCACTGTATATAGTTCACTTTTTGCCTGCAAATCACATGACAAGAAAAAAATAAATGCAATCAAAAGCAAAAACCAGACACAAGTTCACAAACACACACACACACACACACACACACACACACATAAATGAAGTTATACTGTCACCAAAAATCTCCAAGGGAAATTCTCCTAATCAAAACAATTATCAACTGGCACATTTCTGAAGCTTCTACTTGACCACACACATCAAACCATTGTCACAATCCATAAACCCTAACAAGTTAGTCACACGCACATCGTAAATCCTACAAAACCTCGAAATTTACAAATAGGAAGAATTAAAGTTGTTTCTGACATGAATAAAGGCGAAATAGTATTGAAAATCAAATTTAGCATGCAAAATTTTGAGGGGAAAAAAAATGACGAAATTGGGAAGTAAATACCGGCAAGGAATTCGCCGTCAAGGTGCCATTGGCGGCGATCATAGATGACCTCCGGAGTCCCGAAACCCCATCGGAGGACCGAAACGCAGCGTTGGATACCGAAACGAGTCGCCGGCCGGGACGCGACAGCAAAAGGCACGGCATCTGAGAACCCGAACCTGCAGCAGCGAGATGGCCGGTGGCCACGGCCAGAGACTCCATAACGAAAATGGAGGCCATGGTTCGGCTTTTCCGGTGCTTATTTCCCCTTTTCCAGTCGACGAACCGCCTGAGATACAGAGCTCCGAGAATCCGAAACGGCAGAGACGAGAGAGAAAAACTAGAGAGAGTGAGAGTTTTTCTTCTTCTCTCTTTCTTTGTTTTCTTTAATTTTTCCTTTTTCTTTTTCTAATTTTTTTTTTCTTTTTTTGGCCCGGAAGATATTAATGATTGGCTCAGACAAAATTAACCGACTTGGCTTGGCAACTTGAGGGCTATGACTGCGACGCGCGCCTGACTATTATTTTTAATTCAGATTTTTTGTTTAATTAAACAAATTAAAAAAATTAA
>JAFMPE010129814.1:1698-11925 GCA_024759925.1 Ficus religiosa
CCGAGGCCTCTGGGCAGCTCCGAACCCTCCCGTCTTGGAAGCAAGAGGTATTTCGATTTTCCGGTGCATTTTTCTGTCTGTTTCCCGAGAAAGTGGCTTGTTTTTCTAGTTTAGTGGGCATTTCGTTTTTTGTGATGTAAGTTTAAATAACTATCAGTTTCAGTTTCTTGCCTAGAAATTAGGGGAAAAATTTTCCTCCAACTGATCCAATTGCTTAATCTTAGCATAATGGTGGAGAAAAAGGTGAAAAAATTGTCGTCCATGAGTGGAAAAAGAAAAAGAGAGCAGATGAATTGTGATGGGGAAGTTCTGGTTCTGATGTGAATTCAAGTGATTTTATTTGTTTTTTCTAGAACTTTTGAGAAATTCTGAAAATTGCATTTAATTTAACAAGAAGATATACAGTGATTTATAGAGTACAACAGAAGAAATGAAACCTGTTGTTATAGGAGCCATAACCCCGCTAGGGCTAACTTAGCGGGTGGGAGGGAGAGGTTTGGGTAGGAGCTTCTGGGTTGGAAACTTGGAAGTGGCGCCATACTGTTGTATATGTATACATATGTATGTGTAAGAGCAATAATACTTATGATAATCTCCTTTTATAAACCTATTGATAGCCCGTCTACAACCCATATTCCCCGATTGTGGATTCTAAGATAATGTGTTGGTGGCCAATTCTAACAATTACACACTCCTGAAGGGAATCCAATACAGATGTTTTAACATCTTGAACAACTATTTCTTTGGTGTTACTGTCCCCAGGTCAGAGATGAAGAAGGAAGAAGAAGATTCCATGGAGCATTTACGGGAGGGTATTCTGCTGGGTATTTCAATACAGTGGGCTCAAAAGAGGGTATGGTTCGAGCTTACTTCGTGGAAGAGTGTTCTATTCTTTTTTGAGAAATTTATTCCTGTTCTGTTATTATTATTATTTTTTTAACTTGGTGATCTGACTCGTGTTATACAAATGGGTAGGGTGGACGCCTCAGTCATTTGTATCCTCCCGGAAGAACAGGGCTGAAGTCAAACAGCAGAACATTCTGAATTTTTTAGATGAAGATGAAAAGGCTGTATGTTTACGTGTGCATTAACTTACTGGTTTTAGTCTTTATCTTAGTTTATTTTCTTTGCTTGAAACTTACTAGTTTTAATCAAAAGTGTTTTGATTAAGTAAGTTACACGTGGTACATGGTTTTGAACTGTTGGAACCTTGGTCTGAATCTGTTGGAGTCTTTAGTTCAAATTGTTTAAACAAAATTATAACGTGGACAAATTAGATGAAACTAAATATTTCTTTTCTAGGGAGTTGCCTATTCTCATGCTTACGTCTGAAAATTTGTGGATATAATAAAAATTTGGGTTAAGTTATTATTAGATTAAATTTAGTACATTTCTTTCTTCTGTCTTTGTCTAAAAAAGAGGATATATGATATTTTCAAAGCTTGGAATTTTGAGCCTTAAGGGACGTAAAGAAGTGTGAATGGAGACACAGTATGTAACAATGTAGTTTGGATCAATATTCATCCCAAAAGTGAGGTTGAATTGAGAGAAGTGGAGAAAAAACAAGAGAGGAAGACAAATTTTAACGTTTATCTTGTTTGGATGGTTCATTGTGGAGAGGAATAGAAGAGGAGGGAGTAAAAGCCTGGATCTCCCTTTGTTGTAGACTTTTTCTCTCCAAAGAGGATAGAATTGGGGAGGTTGGAGTTTGTTTTTTGGGTCTTGACAGTTTTATTTTAATTGACAGTTTTATTTTAAGTGTTCATTAGAGTAAAAAGTAAAACTAAAAATGCCACTTAGTAGTAGCCTTCTCTTGTTCTATTCACTGCATATTCAGACAAGTAAGTCAGAATTAGAAGTTCTCATTGTACCTCTTATCTTTTCTTCTCACCTGTCACTTCTTTTATTTATTTATTTATTTTTTATTTTTACACCATCTCAGCAATCAGCATAAACTTCTAGAAACCGTGATAAGATGCCTTTTAATAAGGATGATGAAGGAAAGTGAAATTCACACGCAGCCTAGCTTCATGATTTCCTATTTATTACTAACACCTAGTACCATTCTGAACATATAGTTTAGCCAGAATCAAGGGGGGCAGTGTCCACTGAAATTGTGGAAAGTGCGAATAGTTTTTACTTCAAGATTCTAAATCGAGTCTGATAATTTTTGTATATGTGTTTTTTTAGGAATTGGAAGGTCAATCCTTGGGTACGTCGTCACAGTTCGATGCATTTGGATTCACAGCTGCTGAACTTGCTCGCAAACAGGCTGAGAAGGAGCAAAAGCAAAGGTAAGTGTTTATTATAGGGGAATACTCGATTGCATGTTATTTATAGCAGTGGCTCAATCACTTCTCTACGTGGTCCTTTTATTAGTTGTGAAAGTTAATTTTTACACTATCAAAGATTCAAGGTGCTTATTTTTAATCTTAATTGATGGAAGTTTGTAGTCATGTGTTGTACACTACAACTGCACCCATTTTGATGAAAATTATTTTTTTCACCTTAATTGGCTCCATTCTACATAAGTGCTTAATATTGCACCCCGATTTGATTTCAAGTTTTTGTAGTTATTAGAAATGTATACCAAATTGTAAATTCCTGATTTTGTGACTTGTGTTGTGTGAGGGAAATGTTTGGATTTTTTTTTTTTTTTTTTTGGGAAACAGATTGATAATAAAAGGGGAAGATATGATGTAGAAATTCTTTTATTCTTTCTATATGCTTTTACTGCAGAACAACGTACTAGTTATTCTATCAATGCAAAATGACATATTTTGTTATCTTAGTCTAGTCCTTTTGCCTTTTGATGGACAGGGTAACAATACTGGATGTCTATATCATACTAGGCTAGTGTTTTTACTTCTTGTTTATCAACTTTCAGGTTTTCTGTTTTTGGCTAGCTTTAGCTTTTTACTTTCAGTTTAAACATGTTCATACTTGGATTAGTTTTTTCTTGATATAATACTATTCTTTGTATAGGGAATTATGGTTACTTTTCTGACTTCATTATATTCTGTTTTTTCACTTTTTTCAGACCATCAGCCATTCCTGGGCCAGTACCAGATGACATTGTTCTTCCAGCCACAGAGTCCATAGGTTTATCTAATTTAATTATTGGATTAGTGGTTATGTAAATTATTGTCCCTATGCAAATGTCAGATTTTTCAGCTGTTTGCTCTTTCGATTAGGTGTAAAGTTGCTGTTGAAGATGGGGTGGAGGCGTGGTCGTTCAATTAAGGATTCTCATGCTGATTCACTTTACAGTATGTTTTTTGTTCCTAGATTTCTTACGAAGATGTGATTTTACAGATTCTTTTACGGTTGGCCCAGGGCAAAGATTTGTTCAACTGTCTTGCCAAAAGCAGTAATTATTGCTTGTCCTCTTTTCTCACTTTGGATGCCTCTTAAGAAAGCTTCGTTCTCTTTGTGTATGGCATTCTGCATGTGAAAAAAAAAAATGGAATGTCAAAGCTGTAAGCTATATTAGCATAACTACTGCAACTATGATATTATTTTTAAAAAAAAAAAAAAAAAAACCGTACTGCAACTATGAAGTATTTTTGCTTGGACTTATGTTTCCTTTGACATGAGTATATGTAGGGATGGTAATTGGAGTCACATTAGTTTGGTTAAACTCCTGCTGCTGTACGTTTATACTTCTGGCAACAAACTTTATGCCATATTTTGGCATAACATGTAACGCATATCTCATGGAAGTAAAGATTTAAAAACTAATAGATAGTTTTAAAAAAAAAAAAAAAGGGTGCTCGCATGGCCATCTCTGGCTTTGGGCACTGTAAAAACCTGAAGATGAGCATGTAAATGATAGCAATTATCACATTTGGAATAGAAGAAAGGCCAAACCAAACCCGTCCAATATTTATAACCTGTTATGGAATTTAATTGAAAGTTAAATTAAACCACATTGGTCTCACTGACTGTCTTTGTAATTCACTTCCAGGTGCCCGAAGAGAAGGACAGAAAGCCTTTTTAGCATTTTCTTCTGATGATGGAAAAGCTCACGCTGCTCCTTCTGGATCTATTCAGGGCGGACTTGAAAACTACACCAAGCAGCCTGCTAATGATGATGTTAGCTCTTCTCAAGACACACATGTAAGAACTTCCTTTGCTCTTTTTGCATATTAAATCTGTATTCCTTTATTTTTTTCAATTTTTTTTATAATTGTATTCCTTTATTTGTTGATTCAACATTTGAATACCCTTGTAGAATTTACCATGATATGATTGGAATTTGAGTTTCTAATTAAATGCAGTATTGTAGATGCTTAGCTGATTGGGAATATTTGGATTATATTACTAAAGTAATATTCTTAAAAAAAGTAGTGTCATAGTGCATCATCTCTCCACTTTTAGTACAACAGACTTTTAGTTGCTTTGGAAAGAGAAAAGTACCATTTGTTGGCATTATATATGGGGTTTTAGACTCTGAAGTTAGGCAGGCTTGGGAGGCTGTTTCTTTCGCTCTGCATTGTGGGTATTTGATGAGAAGAGGCTGAAACCACTCCTTAACTCCCATAATCTCATTATCAGCACTATAATTAATTACTGTATTTCCAGTTTCCCTGCTTCTCAATGTTTGTTTGGTCATTTGCTGAAATATATAGGGTTTTGCAACTAACTTGGATTCACGTCTGGTCAGAATACAAGCACGTTTTCACTTAGTTTCATATTTCCTTGATCATCTCTTGAACTACACTTGTTTATATTTTTGCTAATCTCGTCATCTTCTCTCCTCTTTTTTACCAATGTTCTAAAAGAATATCGTTATTAATAGCAGTAGGTGCCTAATTTCTTATCCATACTGTAGATTTATGCACTCATCCCAAAGCAGGATTTGCATGGTTTAGGGTTTGACCCTTATAAGAATGCCCCTGAATTTAGGGGTATGTATTTCTTAAGCCTATTAGGCTACATCTGATTATTTGGGTACTTTTGATGTATTTTACATTTTTAATGAATTGGTTTCTTTATTATTATTCTGTTGCGCGTGTCAGGGAACAGGTCTATAATGAAAAACAATCTCTTTGGTTTCAAGTGTAAGATCAATTGGCATGCATTTGTTTGCCGTATCATTTAGCACCTCACATTCTGTTAATAGGCACTCATATATCTGATTTTCTTCGAAATCTTCTTCTGATTTCTATTGTTTAACATGAAGTAAATTATTCATCAGCAGGAAAGGTTGCGCCTGGTTTTGGCATTGGAGCGCTTGAAGAACTTGATGCTGAAGATGAGGATGTTTTTGCATCTGGTTGGTATTGGCACTGTAATTATTTCATCCTGTATATAATCTAAATTTTCTACAGGAGGCCTATGGTTTATTTGTTAAATGAGTGGGTCATCATGCCTGAATTTGCTATTTATCCATTTAACTTCTTGTTATATTGTTAGAGGGTTTACTAATGTACTTCAGCTTCAGATTATGACTTCGAAGAGACTTATGTTCAAGAAATAGATGAACCTCCAGTGAAATTGACGGTGGACAGCAAACAGAAGTTGATTACAAATGATCGAGGTATCTTGCCTGGATTTAGACTCGCATCAAATGCTGACTACCAGCCTGAAAGGTAACCAAATGGGTGCAATTTCATGATGCATGCGTGATGATACATCTGTTGTTTACTTATTAATAAAGTAGATGTATATGAACTTATCTTCTATCTTCATGGTAAGCAGCTCCTGTGACCTGTTTCAATTAAATTGTTGTGCTTATGGATCTAAGGATGAGATTAAGAAAATAAAGTGTTTTATAGAGAGGAATACATTTGTATGTTTGTTTTCAGTTCTGTCTCGTTTTTGCTGCTGTAAAACTGTTAACCATAACTTTGGGAACTGTTCCTCAGATTTGATCCTCCTCTTGTTCCTAAGGATTTTGAACCCCAGCATAAATTTCCTGGGCCTCTTGAGACTGATTTCAAGGTTGCTGACGCCGGTCCTCCAGAAGTTTCTCTTCCGGAGGATGGTAATTTGAGACACTTAATTGATGGGGTCGCAACTTTAGTAGCTAGGTGTGGTAAATTATTTGAGGATCTGTCCAGAGAGAAAAATCAGTCAAATCCATTGTTTAGTTTTCTCCTTGGAGGAAATGGCCATGATTATTACACAAGAAAGCTGTGGGAGGCACGACAGAAGCGAGCTGATCAAACCAAGCATCAATTGGATGGGAAAATGTCTCCAAGCATGCAGAAGCTAACAGCAGAGAGCCGTGGACAACTCTTAGAAGAGAGGCCTTTGGAACGAAGCTTCAAAGATGCAAGTTCATCTGTTGTGTCCTCAGACTCCGTTCAACTACAGTACAATCTTTCTGATACATTTACCAAACCTACATCGCATGTGAGTAGATACATATGTTTTTGTCTTCCTTTTTGTAATGTTTGCAGTATTCTTGGCTTTTGTAAGATTCTCTCATATCATTGCTTTGTAATGCTCTCATTGGTTCTGTATTTATCTTTCAAAAAGTCTCCATGTGTTCCTTTGAATCTTAATTTTTTTTTGTTACGGGAGTAGAGCGAATTGCCCGAAGTTGTACCCTTCAAAGATGATCCTGCAAAGCAAGAAAGATTTGAACGATTTCTCAAGGAAAAGTACCAAGAAGGGCTTCGAACTACGCAGTTTGCTGGAACTAGTAATATGTCTGAAACGGCTCGTGCCCGTGAGAGAGTGGACTTTGAGGCTGCAGCTGAGGCAATAGAGAAGGGAAAGCAGGGTACAGAAAGCAAGGTGTCTACACAAAGTATCACAAGCTTCTTGGCTACTGCAGGAATGCAGTTTACTTCTGGTGGGTTACAGGTATGTTCTGCCAACATCTTTCTTTTTCACTTGGCAGAGCTGTATCCAAGTAATTGCATTGTCTAATATATGGCCTGATAATTTAATTGTTTAACCACGCGAGTAGTACACGAGGATGTTGATAAAATTTCATTTGCAGGTTCATAAGGAGTGCAACCATCTCCGCCACAAGGGGCTTCGCAACAAGGAGTTGTATTATAACGTTTTTGAAAAAAATCATGTTGCAGGTGCCTTGGGGTTTGGGTAAGTTACGATGCGAGATGGCAATACTCCAGGCGTCGAGCCTGAAGTTTCTATAGACAACTCTGGAACACAACTGGTTTTAGAGGATGAAATACCTCCGACCAACGGTGGGCGGCATGGCAACAACAGAAAAGCAAACGACAATGCTGGTCCGTCACGATCTAGGGGCAGTTATGGTAAGAGAAAGCAAAGAGAGGCAATGGACGAGATTACTTACTGGGCAATGCAGGAAATAGTCAGTCATTTCCGTAGTCGATCGCAATTGGGTACCAACAAAAAACAATCAAGCCGGCCGGATCACTTGTTGATGTGCATGAATATTATGACCGAGATGGGTGTTCCAGTTAAGCAACGGACGATTATGTGGCACTACTTCGCGGCTCATCCACAGGTGCAGCGTACCTTCCATCAGCTTCTCGATGACGATGGGCGAGGCATTATTGCCTCTGTTGTTAAGTCCCAGTCGCCAGCGGCCGATTGAGATTTAGGGTCGATAATTTTTTTTTTATTTTCATTTTTTTACACATAACATTGACATTAACACATTTAATGGATTCTGTTGATTTATTTATGTCATTCATGTTTCAACCATTCTGATATTGTTGGTTACGCGATATTACGTAACATTATATTGAATATATTTATTTACCTAATGTTATGTTTTTTAGTGGTTGTGGAAAAAAATTATTAAATCATGACTTTGAAACGATTAGTTGAACGGAGTATAATGATATTTGGACTAATTAAAAATGTTTTGGGAACAATTGATTTATACCAGGTAAATAACCAAATTTAGCTCAGGTCACGTTATTCTCAATATGAATGAGTTTAGTTCTGCATCCGAACATGGAGAAGAGGATCGATCCTCTGAAAATGAGCTCAGCGACAATGACGGTTTTCTTGCGGTGGCAGTCGTTGCCGTGGCTATTAGTAGACGTAACAGACGAAGAGATCCACAACCAATGCATAATTCAAGACTAATTGACAGCATGCGTGTGAAAGAGATAATAAATGGACGTGAAGAACTTATTCAAGATTTGATCAGTATGAAATCAGATACATTCAAAGCACTAAGTCACGTATTAGGTAGTAGGGAATTATTGAGGCCAACTTGTAACATAAATGTCAACGAACAGTTGTTCATCTTTTTATCCAATTGTTCCCAGGGCGCAATGGGCAAACACATTTCTTATTTGTTCCAGCATTCTAGAGAGACGACTTCACGTTGGTTATTTAACGTGTTGATGGCTCTTTGTGCTCTAAAAGACGAATTCATCAGATCACCCGACTGCACAGAAGTTCAACCCTTGATTATGGAGCATTCCTACAAATATAGGTCATGGTTTGATATATGTTATCGATGTCATCGCATCAAATGATCGTATTAACGATTCTAGAAAAATGGAAACTCTACTCTTTTTGATTTAACACGTCTTATTAATGCTTGTAGTCATAATCTACATTTTCCTTCTTCATGCAGGATTGTATTGGCACTATAGATGGAACACACGTACCATGTGTGCCACCGGATAATAATTCTGAAACATGGATTAATCGAAAAGGTGTGAACTTGCAGAATGTATTGGCCGCCAGCTCATTTGATATGAAATTTACATATATGTTGGCCGGCTACTAGAGATCTTGACATGATGCTAGACTGTTGGAAGAAGCAATAACATTTCATGGTTTCCCAATACCGCCACCTGGTAAGATCATTTGTTACATGATATGACTATTTATAAATAATCAAGTAATTACAAATTATTGGATTTGTGTTCACAATGCGTTGTTTACTTCGTAGGAAAATTTTACGAAGCCGATTCGGGATACGCGAATAACGATTGTTTCCTTAGTTCATTTCGACGAGAGACGTATCATTTATCCGAATATTAAAAACGTCGCGTCGGACTAGGCACCCGGAGGGAAGTATTTAACTACACGCACTCATCGCTGCGGAATTGTATTGAGTGAATATTTGGGGTATGGAAGCCCAGATTTAAAATACTTAAAGACATCAACAATTATCTCATGGACAAACAAGTACTGATCCCAGTGACGTGTGCGATTGTTCATAATTTCATAAGGATGGTACAGGTTGGAGATCATATTTTTGAAGAGTATATGGTAGATGGTGTGCCTATAGGTGAACATGTTGATGTTAACGCGGATTACGTGTTGGCCGACGGGATCGATGATACAGGTCCAAGTACGGGAAGGCAGCAAGATGCATCGAGATGGGATGCAATGAATCAACTGAGAGATGTGTTGGCCGATGATATGTGGGACAAATATCAACGAAATCTATGGTATATATCCATTTAAAATTAAGGCCAGTTTTATCTATTTAAACCAGATTAGGTGAAGAATTTCATGTTTTTTTATTAGCACTTTTAGTTAGTAACTACGTAATTCTTATTGTTGTATTTTATGGCTATGTAAAAAATATTGTAAAAACTTTGATTTATGTTGTTGATGTGTGTTTTTATTTTATTTTTTCCATTTTTCCATTCATAACCTACAATTGTATGTTAACTTATCTTTTCAAGTTAAACTTTTTAACTCAAACTTTTTACATCCAAACACTTAACTCAAGTTAAACTTTTCAACTCAAACTTTTTACTAAACGCTCAACTGTAACTCTCAACTTAACTTATCTTCAACTCAACTTAAAAATTTTAACTCAAATCGTATCACCAAACGAATGCTATATTATTTTGGTTGAATTTTTATCTTTTTCTAAAAAGTCAACAATGATTATAAGTATTTTTTAAAAAGTTAATTAATTTTAACTCAAAAATTTTAACTCTAACTAACCATCCAAATGGACTCTTATTTTTCTGTCCGATAAATATTAGCATTTACATTTCATCCCAAGCCAAGAAAATATTTATCACTCCGCTCCTTCCCCTTTCTTAACATTCCTAATTCCAAAAATTTCCATAAAATTTCCCTCTACAATCTCCAACTCCTTGTCAGCAAGGAGCTCTTCGCTTGCTCTGCCAGACTGCCACTAAACTCCCTTAAAACCCTAATTCCGACCTACAATTTCGTCTCTCCATTCGAATTTCGTCAAGGTTTTTGCATTTCTCAACCATAGAAATGGATTCCGACGAAGAAGACTACGTTTTCTTTGGCACGCCGATCGAGCGCGAGGAGGAGATCGCCAGC
>JAFMPE010129825.1:0-10227 GCA_024759925.1 Ficus religiosa
TAAAAACAATAATAAATAATAAATCGGCGAGCCTATTCTGCGTAACAACACAATAACTATTTAAGAAAGGGATTGCATACACCAATGCCTAATCTAAATGTTTAATTAGATAAAGGCAATAACTAGTAGATGTTAAAGATTAATTTTTTAGACAATATATTTCGTTTTGCTTTTTGGATTGCTAGGAAGTAAAATACGTGTTGATTTCTTTAAATTTTATTTTATTATGATAACATTTTTTATTCACTTTGTTTCATAGATAACAAGTCTAACAATTGTCTATTTAGGGATATGAGAATTAGAATTGTGACAGACGCAGTGACAGAGCCATCTTTTTAGGGAGACGTGAGTTAAATCAAAAATTTAATTCAAAATTACAATGTTAAAATATTTTTCTTTATCTATCTATAAATATCTTAAAAGAAGATATTAATTAAAAATTTGATTAAGTTAATTTGTCTTTTTCTGATGATGTCTCTTTTTTTTCCTTCCCTTCCCAACCCGCCACATAGCAGGTCCTAAACTCACCACATAGCAATTTTTAAAAATTTAAAAAATTTATATTTTTTAATTTTTTTACTTTGTTTTTCTATAATTTATTACATATATAAAAGAGTGAATTTGTTACAGTAGCTCTTCTCACCAAAAAGTATTCAAAGTTTTGATAAAGTTCTTTTGTCTTTTTTGATATTTTGTCATGTTCTATCATTTTATTTCTCCTACTACTTTGTCTCTCTCTGTTTTTTTTTTTTTTTTTTTTTTTTTTTTTTTTTTTAAGTATAACGTATTCCCTTAATTTTTTTTTCTTTTTTTTTCCCCCTCAATGACCGTTCATGTTATTTGTGTTCACGTGATATCACCATCTGATAGCAACTATGTGGTTGTCACATGATAAGTAAGGAAGGCATGACTAAAAGAGTTATTGATTCTTTTAAATACATATATATACTAGTTGTATGGCACGCAACAAACAAAGTAGAAGCCAAAAAAAATCCACATGGCAGTAATGTGGCCACCACATGGCTGTTACTTGACAAGCAAGGAAAGCATGACGAAAAGAGTATTTGGCTCATTTAAAGATATAGTTAAGAGACTGGTTGCATGGCATGTGTTTTGCACGTGCAGAATTGACAAGCAAAGCAAGAAAAGGAAAATCCACATGGTGATAATATGGCCACTATGTAGCGATGATGTGGCGACCACATGACTACTACGTGGCAAGCAATGAAGCCATAACCAAAAGAGGTATACACAATAAATAATAAATCTGTATGATGATAATGTGATTATCACGTGGTAATAATGTGACAACCATATGACTATCACCTGGTAAGCAAAAAAGGCAATACTAAAAGAGTCATTGGCTCTTTTAAAAATAGGCAAGAGACTAATTATATGGCTTACACTTCACGTGTACAAAATAGACAAACGAAACAACTAAATAATAATTGGTGTCCATCACGTGGTAATCATTGAAACATCGATGAAAAGAGCATATTTACTATTTCAAATATAGGTATAGATGTAGGTAAGAGATATGTAGGAATAGATCCCCTAAATACTATTCAAAAATTAGATTAAGTAATTTTGTTTTTTTCTTAATGATGGCTTTTATATTGTTCCCAGCCGCCACATGGTGGGTCCCCACCATGTGGCAATGTCAAATAAAAAATAATTTTTTAAAAATTTTAAAATATTTCAAATTTTGTTTTTTTGTTTATCTATTTCCAGACGCTTACGTGTGTAATACAACTAATAACTATATTATCAAGGACAGTTGTCTTTTTTATACTACTCAAAAATTTGGCCTCTGTGATTTGTCTTTTTGTGCATTTTCCCCACCTCACCCCCCCCCCCCCCACCTTTTTTTGTTTTTTTGCTAATGCTTATTACTTCCTTCTTTGTTTTTTTGTTTTTACTTTGTTTCGCCAAAAATTTTACTTATTTATAGTTTGCTTATTTAAAGTACTTTTCATTTTTTTTAGATATGTTCATATGTAAAATAACTTTTTTCAAATATGTCTCAATAAATTTTTTTCTTACAATTCTTCAAATTGTTATGTTCTCTTTTAATCATTAGTTACTTGATTCTGTTAAATTTTATAGGAGACAAAAGCTTTAGAAAAGAAATTGATTTCTTGAAAATTTTAACATCTAGTAATTTTTTTTTTTTACATTAAAATTTATATAACTTTTTAAATTCAAACTAAAAAGGCGTGTCCCTCAGTGAATTAAAATATTTTTAACCCTGTAATTGCATCTTTAAACATGGTGATGCAAATATGAATAACTACAACATAACCATAATTATTTTTTAATTAAAAGTATTTAATTTTTTTAAAGAAAACTAATAGTGCAAAATCATTAAAAAGTTATGAAATTTAACATATATAAAATGATGGTTGAACCAAAAAAAAAGGGGGGGGGGGTGTATAAGAAAAAAGATAGGACAAAGAAATTAATCTTCTCTTCTTCTTACATCACCGATATAAATAATAGGGATAAGGATTAATTATATATCGAGTTAAAAATATTTTTGATCTTGATTAAGTCGTTACTGTAGGCTTTCAATCTGAAACGAAGTGGGTGTCTATATAATCCAAAAGTCATTTCATTTTTGAATGGAATCTTTTTGCCACGTTGTTTGGTTTTATTTTATTTTATTTTTGTTCCGCGAGTTTCACGGGCTATCTACTTTTTTTTGGTTTTTTTGGTCATCCGTTTTCTTGTTTTCTCTACTTTCGTCTTTTCTTAATCATGTAAATTGTCATGCATGAATCACGTTTATCCATTTATTTTGTTATTTTGATCTTTTAACACCTCTTTGTCATTTGTTTTCTGTACTTTCTTTTTTTCCTTAGTCATATCAATTGTCGTGCATGAATCAAGTTTATTTAATTTTTTTAATTGTTTTGCTCTTTTGATATCTCTTTTGAATTATTTGACTAGTTTTTACAGTATAGACTCATTCGGTAATGTTTTTGCTTATATTTGTGGGCAAAAAAGAAGATAAGTAAGTATATGATTATTTAATTATTATTTTGAAGGTTTTTTTTTTTTTTGGGTCCTTCAAATGATACTATATCAGGTTAATTAAAATGTCACATTGACTAAAATATCTTTCTTCCCATAAATTAAAAAGCCCGGTTATAACTTTTTTAATTGACGTTGCATAAAGAAGGGGAACGTGTGCCGTACCCATGATTATTTGCTTTTGTATCTTTCAACTTCGTGCCAATTCCCACTTTTGTCAATTTCTGTGGTTATTTCAATTTCTATGCGAAATTCCTTTTTATTTTCTAAACTGGTAAGGTACGTCATAGCCACCTCTCTAGCTATCAAATATTGGAAAAATACCCAGACCACCTGCTCTGTGTTTTGTCATAATATCACTTTTGCACATTTCATATGGTAGGAAAATTCTCAAAACACTACCTGTATTTGTTATTAAATTGAGTCAAAATTCCCCAGAACCAATTAAATTTTCTAAAATACTAAAAAATGCACTTCCCAATCTATACAAAACAAATCTAAAATATAAATTGAACGAAAATGTAAAATAATATAAATATTAAAACCTAAAGTAAAAATAATAAGAAAACAAAATCCAAATCCATATCTTTGATCATTTTACAATTTTTCATTTAATTTTTTAGATCAAATTTGAAAAAAAAAATCTTACAGATTAAGAAGGACAGTCTTAGTATTTTAAAAACTTTAATAATTTCAGTGGCATTTTGTGGTTTATTCTATAAACACAGAGGACATTGTAGAACTTTGGATGATAAGAATGAAAATATTAGTATTTAGGCTAAATGCAGAGGATGTTTTTAGTATTTTCCCTTAAATATTTTAAGAGAAACCTAAGTTTTGAACATGATGAGACTTGCACCGTAAAATTCCCTCCCTTTTTTTTTTTTTTTTTTTTTTTTGAGCTAGCCCAAACATTCTGTTTTGAATTTTTCGTTTATTTATGTACTAAAATCGTCTAAATATTCTCTCATTTCTATTTTTTATCATAAAAAATGACACCAAAATCTTGAGTAACAGTAGTAATAAACGCACCACACTCTCTGTTTGCAACAAAAAATGACAACAACTCATGTGTGGGTCCGCATTATGCCCAGGGTATTAGTTGATATAGATCTTGCTGGAGAACTTGAAGATATCATTTTAGTAGAAATTGAGTAATTTTCAATTTTGGCCTTACTGGAATACGAGAATCCACTGGCCTTTTGTAATCACTATAAGTCAACTGGTTATACTATTGTTAATTGTCTACAAAATAAACGAATGACAGAAACATATGCATGTGATGAGCAAGAAATCGTGCAACAGGTACATGAGGGTTCTGTTTCTCGTCCTCGTCAAATTTTATATATGGCCATTCTTGACTCAACAGATCAAGGGAATAGATATGAGTTTCCCTTGGAAGAATCTTGTGCAGAAGAAGAAAACCTAAAAAATCTTTAGGTTCTGTAAACAGCACCGAGATCATAGACTGGACTTACTCCAGATCAACTGAAATTAACTAAACTAATCAACCCCATGTGGAATTAAGTTGGTACGACACTCTTAACTTGTCTTGTCTTAGTCTTGTTAACTATTTTATGGTGAATAAGCAATATGTCATACCTCAATATAAAACCTCAAAACTATAAAATTGAGACATATATCAGATAGCTTTAAAACATGTAAGTCATAGCATCAAGCATTGAAGTATGTAATATGTCATACTTCAACATAAATCTTAAACATAGAACTTAGACATATCATCATGGAACATATCTCATAAAACATATGTTTTAAAAACATATATATCATAAAACATGTATTTAAAACACAGCTTAAAGACATGCATTTATTAAAATATGCCATTCTTAAAACAGTTAAAAACTTAGAATCAAACCACTCAAAATAGGCATCTTATAAAACTATTCAAGCATACACCACATTAATCATGGTGTACATTTCATTTAAAAAAAAAAAAACATTTAAGATTGAAAAATCATAGTTTTCATAATATAGGCAAGGTTTTATACTTACCTGATTTTTGCTACAGTATTCTGCTTGTCTTGAACACTTAGTGTTTTAACAGGTCCACGTCCTGTTTGATCACCCATAATGTATATTAATATTTAGTCTAACTAATTAGATTTCTACTACAAAAATTTAATAAGTTATATATCAAATTATTTAACTTGATTAATCTAGCACTAGATTATCAAAATCTAGTATGATTGGGCCTCTAGGCCCATTATATCAATGGGTTGCAAAACTTCTTGAAAATCTCCTACTATATATTCTATAACCATCCGAAGACTTTAGAGTTGATATCTAGCTCTAAGTTCAGTCCACCGACGGATAAATTCTTCTAATGAGGAAAAATATTGACTTATCTTATTATTAATTTCTAGAAACCATTTTTGTTTAAAACTGATTGATACATCCAATTTTGAGGATTGTATTGTTTTAGTGCCAAAAGGCTAAATCTTAACTTATGTGGGTAAAATTACAATTTAAACTCATTTTTAAAAATTTTCGCAACAAAATTATTTGGATAAAAATATCATTTGAGAAACTTCTTTCTGCCAACGAATGCAGATTTAAGTATTCTGATTTTTCATAGTTGCAAGAGTGTTTCATTCATTTTAAAATCTTATCAAAAAACAACTTATGTTGGAGACAATTTTTGTAAAAACTTGCTTTACAAAACTTGTAAATCTTTTCAAGATCTAAAATTTCATAATTAAAATTAAAAGCAGCTTTTAATCTCCAACACTGTCATTTTTAATAGTTTTCAAAACTGCAAGACGTATATGAAATAGTTTCAGTGAAAATCACTCCTTGGAGCACTTTCCGAAAATCATGTAAAAATGTATCGTTATTTATCGTTTTCTTCATTCACAAAACTTTTAGATATCAACAAGATATACAACTTTTATGTTCAGTGTCATATTAAAATCCAATTTTATCTTGCTATTTTGCACAAAAATCCGTGGCTACAAGGTTGCATAACTGGTTTTTGGTCTGTCTATCGGTTGCTTTCTTATCGGCTATGAAACTGTATCTTACATGCATTTTTGGACAAAGTTGTCTCATGAAACTTTTAGGTTTTGATGAGATATAAAACTTTAACCTTTGATGAGAACCTAGTTCAGCCTCTAAGATACTCCTTTAGATGAAAATCTGTGGCTGGGTAGTATAAAAACTGCTTCTGCCCAGTTTTAAACATAGGCCTGAAACATGATCTTAGAGGCATTTTTAGACAAGGTCATCTTATGAAACTTTTAGATATCGAGTAGATCCAAAGGTTATTTGAAGAGCTCTAAGTATACAAAGGTCGTTTACTATGTCGTTTAGGCTGATTGCAGTGATTGATTTAAAAAGCAGTTTTAAGAAATTGTTGTTTAGCCTAAACAACTTCTAATCATGTTCTAGAGCATATGCCATAACCATAAATCAACATAAACTTAATCAACCATTAGATCTAGAGCCATTCAACATAAAAAAATTGAAATAACCAAAGTATAAAACTTATTACAACCCAATAACAAATTCCTATACACTTGTTCTAGCAAATAAACTTGGAAACCTTAAGGAAGTGGTTTAGGATAATACCTTTGAAGTGGTTTAGGAGGCTTAAAAAGTGAGTAAAGGATTGAGAAATGTGGCTGTCTTTTTACTGAAGAAAAGAGGTGAGAAAAGTAGAAAATGTGAGCTAATGGAGCCTTGGTTCTATATATGAGCTAATGTCATCTATACATGGGCAATCTATCATCCTAAAATCACAATAATACTAACGTAAGACTGTATAAACCTTACTTTACTTACCTTTCACATAAAACATGAATTCTTGAGCGTGTTAAAGCCCTTGTCACCGTCACCTATAATTAACTTAACAACACTAGCAATATCGATGTACACTATGCTCTATGATCATTTAGGAAATCTTATACTGATTAACTTATTGAATGAACACTTGGGTGTTGCAATTAAGTAGTTTTTGGACCAAAACTATACCTCCAAATATTTTTGTAACGCTACATATATTTAATTAACATATAATTTTGCTATATATTTTTAATTAAAATATAGTTTGCTTCCAAAATATCTCCACTTGAGGTACAATTTTCTTTTAAAAAAATATTTAATTACGTCTTTATTTATAAATGAAGTTCATGTGATCAGAACTTGTTCAATTTCTTTCTATTTTTTTTTAACAGAATACTGATAGAGAAACTGTTGGCATAATTGAAGAAAAATTCAAGTAATAAGTGCGATGTGTAAATTCAAAAGTCATTAGATTCATGGGTATTTTTAAAAATTAGCCCTAAATTTTCTCATTGAGTAAGAAAACATTCTATAATACATGTTGTTAGTAATACGAAATTTAATATATAGTATACATAATAACATATTAAACACTAAATTAATATAGCATGTAATAATTTTAACATTTATTATTAATGATTGATGTATTTTTTTCCCCCTCATTTCATCATTATAGCAGTTTTGTATTACAGCTAAGTGAATAATAGAGGTCTTCAACGAAAAAGAGTGTCATTTTTCTTTCATGAAATTATGATTTATTATTCTATCGTTGACATTGTCTCAATGACTTTAGTAAAGTGCGACAGTTGCTGCATGAAAGACACGTGCTAGTGAAACGATGGCTATGTTATGAAGACGAAATTTGGTAGAAGAATTTGAATTTGCACTTATTATATATAAAGGATAGAGCAGTTTGTAGATAATATATATATATATATATATATATATATAAACCTCTCATTTTCGTATAACTATTTTGTTTGCATATGCCCATATAAGAGCAATGTTTACACGAATGTTATATTCGTTATAAAATAGTATAGAAAATAGCATTATCTTATTTTATATTTTAATGTATAATTTTTTTTATCATTATTATTATGTTTTGAAACATGTAATAGTGAATTTTAACATTTAAATAAATTAAAAATAAATTACATGATAAAGTGAAGGTAATAATCAATAAGAATCAAATGTTAAATTTGACATTGACCATACACCTTGTGGCAAATTTGTCATAAAATTTAGGATATGATAAATTTGGTATCAGAAATTGTACTCCATTGGAGACACTCTTTTTATCCAAATACCAAAATTTATTATTAACATACCAATTTATCATTATGTTGAAGATGCTCCAAACTATTCACGTGGTGCCCATCCCACTCCCCCACCCTTCGGCCGGTGAGTAATCCTGGGGAATACTGAGGAGTGAACCAAGGCCTGATACTAATCTTACCCAGCTTTTGGCCTAGCTCCACTACCGCTTGTCATTAAGCCTAATATTTAAACAACCAAAGCTGGAGTCGGGGTCAAAATGGGGATACGGGATTTCGACCTTGACCAAGCCACTAAACCACAACCATGGTAATGATTCACATGTTTAGCTTGGTAACTGTACTTGGAACATATCTGATATAGAGTTGATTAGTTTTCAATATCAAATTTTGACATTCAAATAGAAAAACATTAATCATTTCAGAGGTATTTTTTTGGTTGACTTTACAAACAGAGAGGATATTTTAGACAACTGTTTAATAAGAATGGTAAAAGTCGTATTTATACTATATGCTTTAGTATTTTCCCTTTAGTTTAAGAGAAATCTAAGACTTGCACCTAGGACTTAAATCATGAAATCTCATTCTCACGCGCTGAGTTAGCCCAACATGCTGTTTTTAATTCTCGTTTATTTATTTTCTAAAGTCATCTAAAGATTCCCGCTCATTTATATTTTTTATCGTCAAAAACACATTCTAATTGTTTTGAAAATTGTCCTAAAAGTTTCGTAGTAAAAATCGATTAAGCAATGAACGTAAATTGTTCCTTTAATCATGAACATTTACGTTTGTGACGCTTTGATATCCGCTATATATATATATATATATATGATATTTGTAGTTAAAATGATGCTCGACTGTTGTGCAAAATGACCAAAACCATTGACATTTATGTTAAATTTGACACGAAAGAAATCAGGTGCATGACACGTGAATGTAAATATCAAGGAAAATTTAGTAAAATAATATCTCTCACTCTCTCTGTGAAACACCAGATTCATCCCCAAAAGCCGATCGTGCTTTGAAGAGGCATGTGATAGGAATCCGGAAATATAGACATGCTATTGAATCAAAAGAGAACTACAAGAAGGGAAAATAGGAAGATAACGGAGGGAATTCGAGGACTCCCAACCTCCCAATAGCCTCAGCCAAACCCACAATCACTGAATACTACTTCGCCCCCCATCTCCCAATAGCCCTTATCCCCTTTTTATATACTAACTATCCTCGTCAGCGCTTCACAACAATACTCAGCTACTAACACTAATATTTAACTACTAACACTAGGGTCCGAACATTGCCCCCGCCCCGAAGAAACACCTTGTCGTCAAGGTGTCAAGTAATCGCAGAGTCGACATCTTCCTCCCATTGCAATGATAATATTTCTATTTAGGATCTTATCACATGATAATATTCAGATATTAATACAAATGACATGTGTTACTGAAAAATGATAAATTAGAATCATCTGATTGTTAAAATAAATATAGCACATTACAAGATACAAGTAGCATATGAAAGGGGTGCCCTATAGCAACCCCTCCATATATATATATATATATATATAACAGGATCAAATCATCATGAACTTAGCGGATCAAATCCGTGACTCAATTGCAACTATGGCCAAAGCTTGAAAGCAACCAACGACTCTTGGTCCCAAGAACAAAACAAACGACCTTCTCTATCCATGTGTGAGTGACGACACTAAATGAAGGAAAACGACTGCGTTTGACTTCTTGAAGGAAAGGGTGAGCTGGCAATTGTTTGAAGACGACGTACGTGCTACATCACTGGCGCAGGAGCTGGGACTAATATGGTTTATATTTGTTGCTTTATATGATTTTTTTCATTTCATTTTTTGATTAATAATAAAATTGAGTTGAGAGTGGAGGGATTTGCTAGCAGGTCCAATCTAATGGGGATGTGCTTGCAATTTCTAATATTTTAGCTCTCTCTCTTCCATAAAAAAAGATCTCAAGTTTTCATGCTTCGCAGTAGCTTTACAAAAAGTAACTCAAGTTCCTATAGAAACATTAATTTTTATAACGAAAATATTTCTGTTAACCTAATTAGATTGACCTCATTTTGAGTTATGATTTTCTTTCCAAATTTG
>JAFMPE010129837.1:382-10609 GCA_024759925.1 Ficus religiosa
ATCCTGAAAAGATGGAGTAACGACATAAATCAAAGTCTTGAATTTAATATTATTGCCATATGACTGTGGTCAAGTTCGTTACTTCCTTAAAAAATATATATATATATATATATAAATAAAAATAAAAAAAATAAAAAAGTTTAAAAATTTTAAAAAAATTTTAAAAATTTTTTTAAAAAATCCCGATAGATATCAGCTAATTAATAACTGAAAAACTAGTAGAGCAGACAGTAAATTAAGTTATGGTGATTACTTACAAGAAAATGCTGTGATCAAATCCTTATCAGTAAATTAATGCAATTTGGAAGTGGGCAAGTTCAGAGGAAGAACAAAATATCCAGCCCAAAGAATAACCGGATACATATTTTGCCAAATACTTTGACTTTGACTTGCATGCCTTATGACCTTTTTTAATTACTCGTCAAAAAATAAAAATAAGTAGCAGGAGACTCAAGAAAAGGCAAACTGAAGGGGAAAAAAAAACCAAAAAAAAAGTCCGTACCCAAAATGCAATACTAATGCCTTGCGGCTTCACCAATCTGGTTTCATAATGCTGCCTTCCACAGAGGGCTTTACAAGTCGAAATAATAATGTAATGTTTGATTAGAACTAAACTTGATTAATTTTCTGCTAATTAACTTGCTTGTTTTCGCTAATTTGTGGTGTTTTGCTTGTTCTGTACATTATATCCACAACTGCTTCTCTGCTTTACTTGAACTGAAGTGAGACTCGTACACAAATTTCTCATGTTTTGTATTTTCCGTTCATTGTTGTTTTTGTTTGCAATTTTTGTTGTCGTTTTATGATGTCTTTAATTTTTAGGTAGTTTGATGTATTTTTTGTCGTTTTCATAGTAAGTATTTTTTTTTTTAATTCCTTTTTTTTAAGTTAAATACTGAGGTATATTTTCAGCTGTTTTATGCGGGTTTGTTTTCATATATCGTGTCCTTGTTTTAAGTATTATTATAATATTTGTCTCTTTGAATAAAAAGCTTCCTCGCAGTTCTTAGAACCGTGTCGTTTTTGACATTAATTGTCGTTCCGTAAAATTGTTGTCGTGCGAGTGTTTCAACATCTCACATATGCAGTACTACATTTCCCTGAATAATTAAAATGCAACTCTAAGTAATTAAAATGCTATATGATGTTCGTTATGTAGTTTAATTTTTAAATATGTTTTACACTCGTTATTTTATCCAATCGGAGGTGATGAAAATTTCTTGCTGTCCCATTTAGGACTAGTTCTCAATTGATTGTCCAAAAGATTGAAGGATAAAAAAAAAAAAATTACACGTTTAAACTATCATAACAAATAGTTCGTTTGTGTTTTATATTGACACAGACCCAAAAGAAACAAAGAAATTAAAGAGAAAATTCTTTTAATTCAAAAATCCAGGGCCTCCCAAGATAATCATGGTTCGTTCGAGGGAACCAAAACCTCCCACGTAAACTCAACGTTTGAGAAAAAAATATTCAGCACTCCTTTCTCATTAATTTTTGAAGTTTAAATATAAAAGGATTACACTTGATCCCACTTCACCAATAACGCACACTACACCAACTAAAACACGTACATAATGCATATACTATAAAATAGGAAGAAGTTACAACTAACACATACTAAGAATCTTATTTAAAATAAAAAATAACTTGATTAGCATCAAATAACTTGAGGGGACGCATGTGGTTAGACCAGTCTTCAAATTTAAAAAATTTCAAGTTTATTGATCTTTCTTCTAGTAACCTATCAATGGATTCTATCAACTCCATCATATCTGCTTGGCCCAATACCCTTCTTAGTGGATCCTTTCCCCGTTGGTTGGCGTCTTTTCCTTGTTATATTATTCATTATTTTTCGTTGCAATTGTATTTCAAATCGATACATTTTTTTTTTTTTTCCAGCTCCTTAGAAGATGCCAATATATTTTACTTTCAGCCTGAAAAGTCGAACAGAGGCTTTCTTGACAATCAACATTTCTTGACAATATATATAAATAAATAAATAAATATATATATATATATATATATATATAGACATTTCTCCAGCACACAATGATAAAGAGTAGTTACGCTTGCTATTCGCCACTTCACATCCACAACGTCCTTAGTGACCCTGAGACAATCAAATTCTTATTACAGACATTGGAAAAACCATTATAGATTAATCTATTCTTCTTCCAATGAAATTTATGCTTGTCTTGGATGATAAAGACCACAAAGACCACAAAAGGCAGAGGAAAATGGAGCCTTGAGCAAAAAAAAAAAAAAAAAAGGTAATATTTCTCTAGCTACTTAACTACTTGCAGTTTTAGAACCAAACTTGATTGGCGACACAACAATCTTTTTTTTTTTTAATTTATTTTTTTTATTACTTTTTGTTTTTTGTTTGCTGTGGTATGGGAAGGAGCATGAGAAGTAGTGATGATGATCAGGTGCAACCGCTGCTCTGCCTTGGACTAGGTCGTGCCTCCGAAGACACACCATCATCTTATCCTAGGAATCTATTGTTAAAAGTACATAGAAAGTCATTATGTTCTGGACTTTCGTTTTGTTTTGTTTTTGTTTTTGTCTTAACTTGGAGATGAAAGATTCGAATTCAAAATCTTATTGTAAAGCTAGGCGTGAAATTACTGATGTACTACGTTGGCAACCACATAATCAACCGCCCAAGAAGTCCATAGTCTTGGTGCGCACTTGGCATAAGCAGATGCTTCATGTCCATTTCTTGTATTGTAATATACAAATGTAATGGTTTAAATTGGTAAACTATATGCACCAAACATTTCATTTTGAATTTTTTATTTAGTTTAGAGAACTTCTTTTTGTGGCCATCATACACGCAAAACGTGTCACTCAATATAAATTTTGTAAAGGGGTTATATCATTTCTTTTTTTCTGCGTAATTTTTCCAGTCCTTGCAATATAGAATGCCTTTTATGAATGTAGATTACGAATTTTTCCAGTCTTACTTTTTCTCTATGTTTTCTTCCATTTTAATAAAACTGAGTGGGGGAGTTAGCTCCTCCTCTCCATTTACATAAAAGTCAATTGTCGATGTCATCGCAAATATAATTCAAGATGAAAATTAAATTAACAAACATTTTTTTTTTTTTTTTTTGGTTCTAATCCTAAGATGGGACGAAAAAAAATTATAGTTTCCGAAAGCACAAAAAAATCTCTGAAACTTTGCTAGTCTTTATTTATGCCGGGGCATGAGCAGTAGCTAGCTAGACGGCTACAGGCCTCTAAACATGTGTTCGTAAACGGACTATTGATTGAAATATGTTATATTTTAATATTTGAGTAATGAATTAAATAATGTCTTTTTGAACTAGAAGAGTTGCAGTGTGCCCCTTTCTTTCTACTTGGTATTTGGGATTTCTTATTGTAGTTGTGTGTATGTGTTAGCTATTGTGGTCAATAATAATTCCTTACCCAAGCATACAAACCCATAAAATATGAATATGTTTCCTAAAAATATAAATATATTTCCAATTTGCTTATATACATATTGTTTTGGAATGTAATTTTTAAATTGAAATCAGTTGACTTTTCAAAAAAAAAAAGTATAATTTTTGTTGACATTTCAGAAAAAATACAAAAACTGAGATGAAAAGTTTAAATTTGGACCTGAAAGTTAAACGGAGTATTTTTGGACAACTTTCTAACAAAATAAAGAATGTTCGACAGAAAAGCTTATATATCTTAGACGTTTAATTACATTGAGACACTTCAGATTTTGGATTGATGGTCCTTAATTTGTGCCCATGATTTGTAAAACTGATTGGTGCATGTAAAATATGATATGGATTTAATGAGACGTATGAACTTATATAAGCTCTACTTAGAGCTAAGTTACACATTTTCTCTGTGCTTATGATTCATTGTTTCTCTATGTTACACATTTTCAGCAACGTTCCACTCTTTCCCTGTAATACATATTTTGGCCCCGGATTTGTGGTAACCTTGATGAAACAAAATTAGGAAGAAGGAAATTAACGGTAATCCATAACCAAAATGAGTGGACAAATGAATCGAAAAATAAAAGTTTTCTCCTTGGAAGCAACCAAGGGACATCAATTGATATCATTATCAAATAAAAACTATATAATAGATGGACTGACCGCAACTCCTAATAAGGGTAAAACAAAAAACTTGAGTTCCACAATGTAAAATATAACAAATAATAATCATATATATAAGGGTATTGGCTGGCTAATTCCTTAATAAGTTGACATTTGAATATGAAAGTCCAATCACTTAGCAGTCTCAAACTAAACATGATAACATTAGGGCCTACAGAATTCAAATGAGCAACTCATTCTATCAAATACAAAATTGATTACTTCAGAGATAACACCATCTTGCAAGATCATATTAAGGATAAAAAGAAATCTAAATCTCACATCATAAAAGCATATACATATATATGTAGCAACAATATATAATAAACATATAGAAAATAGTTTTAGACTGCTCCACTTAATAGGTTGATCTTGTAAGGAAAAAAAAAAAAAAAAGCCAATTGCTTAGCAATCCCAAATTGAACAGGTCTACAAAAAATTCAAATCTAGGATTTTATCAAGAATCAGAATTTTTAATTTCCTAATGGAATCACATTTAGGGATTATTAGTTTGACGACAATCATGAATGATGAAATTAATCTTGTAAAAATAAATGCTTGTCAATTTTTGTTTGATTGAGATTTCCAACTACATAATTAGTTCAAAATCCAAGCAAATTTTTATAATACATAAAATTAATCATAAAATTAAAATGATTGAAAAATCTCAAAAATTGGAATCATCATGTTTTTTTCTCCCATCAAAATTTTTTTTTCTTAGTGGTATTTTTTTTCCCCTCATGTATTTAAGTATCTCACATTTAGTTTGCACTTGTTTGGCTAGTTAGAGATGAAAATTTTAAGTTAGAATTGATTGATTTTTCAAAAATTAATTATAAATTTGTTGACTTTTTAAAAAAAGATAAAAATTAAGATGAAAAATTACACTTTAATTGGAATTAAACTTATACGACAAATAAAACCTAACAAAGAATCCATGGACATGGTGCGTGGTTCTCCAATCGGCCAGAGTTGGGAATTAAATGGGGTGGGTCAAATGGGTACCCGCCCCGTGGGGCAGGTATTACCTGAAATATACGGATTGCGGGGGCGAGGCAGGGTGGGGCTGGTCATGACCAACGTAGGTGCGGGTCGCCCCTAACCTGCCCTGTTTACAGTTAAAAAAAAAAAAAAAAAACACACACACACACACCCCCGAATTGGATATATATTTTTTTTAATGCAAGTCGACGTCAAAATCAAGAGTACCTTCCACTGGGTCCTGGACATGAACATCTTCGTCGGCGACTCCTACGACCAGGTCCGCGAGATCTGCATCATCCTCCTCAACAACTTCTCTCTCCCTCCAGACAAGGCCCTCGCCGTCTACGTCCAGTCCCCTGGCTCCACCTTCGTCTTCTGCGGTGCCGTCACTCTCGCCCTCCCCTCCGCCATCCTCTCCCTCCTCTGGCCCGGCCCCGGCGCCGGCGACCTCGGACAGCTCCAGATGGGAGCCGCAGCGCCGCCGGCGTCTGCCAAGATCGGGATGTCGGTAGAGGAGCTGGCGATGCTACCGTCACTGGACGCGGCGGCGGAGAAGAGGATAGAGAGGGTGCCGATGAAGATGGGGGAGAATCTGTTCAATTTCATGCAGTCGTTTTGTGGGCTGGACGGGTCGAAGCTGGTGGTGCCGATAAATATTCTGGACAGGTGCCCCTAACTCACCCCATTTACAGATTAAAAAACAAAGAATAGAATAGAAAATTTTTGTTAATGCAAGTGGTCCGCGGGGCAGGGCGTGTACCCGCTGACCCACATGGGTTTGACCCGCCTCGCACCTGCATAAAAATCGGGAAGGTATTTGCAGGGCGGGTTGCGGGGCGGGGTGGGTCGGCCTAAAACCCGCCCCATTTACATCCCTAGGCTAGAACCTGCCCACGTTCATCAAATGGGCATGGAATTTCTATATTGGTAATTCTTAGTATGAGAAATCTTTGTCTTTTTATTTATTTATTTATTTATTGAAAATACAATGTGTGTGGTGGGTTTTATGTATTTTTTACTCTTCAATTTTTCTGGTCGTTGTCAAATTTTAAATTTTTTCTTTTTCTCCTTCACAATTTGACAATGGGTTTTTTTTTTTTACTAGTTTTATTGTTTTCTTTAAAACTATGGTTAAAATATATTTTTTATTTTGCACCATGGGCGTCCTTTGAATTTATTGCATAATTACAAACTATTTAAAACCCTTATTTTCATAATTTACATCATCAATTTACAAATTTTCTACGATACTTAATTAAGCTACAACATTACTATCTTATTAATCAATTGATGAAACATGGTTTGTCTTTTGCCAACGATTGGTCTCGGATGTTTATTTAATAAAACAATCACCAAGTTACAAAGGCTTTAAAGTGATCAATGCTAGTTTCATAATGAACATGTATTTCAATTCTGTTAAGTCAGAGGAAAAAATAATTACCAAAATTCTGAAGCTAGCTTCTTTAGTTTGAATCAAGATATTATATAATACTAATATATTTTTATTATATCGTTGTGAATATTTCCATCTCTAAAATTTCAATGTTAGGATTGTTTTTAAATTCATAATAATGAGAGACAAACAAACCCAACCCACCCAGAAATTTCGTTATGGGGCAGAAACAAATAATGCTAATATTTGATATGATTACTTCTTTCTCCCACAAAGACTTATAAGAATAGACACAAATAGAAATAAATCCTTGCAATAAATGTTATATTTTGCACAAAACATGGGTATAGTCTTGACACTAAAGACGTAGAAAATGCAAGTCTAGAGCTGGATTTACCTGGAATTTTTATCGTATGAATGCTGTGATGAGACCTCTAAGTAACTCGTATAAAAGACGTCTAACCCATAAGATAAGTCATTGATCTAATGGAACCAGAAAATACGTTGTGGGATCAAGCAAACAAGGGGGACCTACAAAGACTCCATGATCTTCTGATCCAATTAAATCATGCGGGCCATATTCAACAGTAGTGACTCTTGATCAAAGTCCAGCACAGAGATTGACCATTAGAAGTCTTGCCGTTAGAAGACCTTTGGACTTGTGATACACTTCTTCTACATGGCACACCGGTAGTCAAGTCACTAAAGACTTTGATGCAGAATCTATAACATCTCTAATACTTTCTATGCTCCTAATCAATTTTCTAATTTCTTATTGTTTTTGAAAACCAAGAATTACTTTGTTTTTGTTGTTATAGCAATCTCAATTTCACATTATTTTACTTCCACATTATTATACTAATGTGATACACTTATTCAATAAAAGTCATTAAATATATATATATATATACCTATAGATTGCGATACTGATATATATAAATATATATATATCGCAACAAGTATATGTATGTATATATTTTAACACCTATCAAACCTATATCTACTCCTTTTTTAAGGTTTCCTAGATGGTATGTGTTTGGGGGACTTATTTTAATTTTTTAGGAAGTTTTCGTTGTATGCTTAATTAATTAGCATAGACATTCTTTTTCCCTTATTAGGTTTTTCTTTATGGCTTAATTTTTAGTAGTAAGATTTTTAATGAGGTCTATCATAGAAACTTACTTACAAAAACATAGTTTCACCTTAGCCTTTTGGTGATCGTTTATGTTAATTGGGTGGTTTTTAATTTAGATGGGATTTACCATTGGGATTGTAATATCTTGGTTTGTTTCCTTTTTTTTTTTTTTTTTTTTTTCTTGTATTTTGATAAAGTGAGTTTGGGGCAAGGTGTGTGATGGATTAAGGTTTTGAGTGTCAATCTTATTGGAATGCTTAATCTCACCCTAATATCAGTCGCCTAATTTCTTCATTTAAAAAAAAAATGAAAACACCTATTAACATTGAAATTGAAGAAGGTAATTCATGCTTTTAAAATCTATTGAAGTTCTTTTATTATTATTATTATTATTATTATTATTATTATTTTAAGAATGAAGGTTTTGCTTATTTGATTCCATTGTATTTTTTTTTTAAAAAGAGCAATTTGGTTAGGATCTTTTCATATGAGATATGTCCGTTTATGAATAATGAAGGTTCCACACCCCCCCCCCCCCCCCCCTACTTCTTGACTTTTAATGTTTAAATATGAGTAAGTTTTCTCATTCTGAGCAGCGATATTTTCCTTTGTGTTAAGAGAAAAAAATCTTAATGAAGTTTAAATATGTAAAAACAATTTTTAAAATAAAAAAGATGATATTCATTTGAACTTAATTTATTGACATAAAAGATTTAGTTAAGTTATTAATATAACTGGTGATTAAGGTAAAAAATACTGGGAAATAGAAAAATAAAACAAAAATATGTCAAATTATTGTTTTATGGGTATATCATTTATGCACAATGGTACTAAATAATTTATCTAAAAGTTCATGAGACATAACTGAAAAGTTAATGCAACGTTCAACTCAAAAATAGTGGTTTTAAAATTATGAGGACTTATAACAGGACATTGTCAAAATTTGTGTGCCTTGCTTAGACTTTTGAGTCCCAAATATGGTGGCTGTAGAATTGAATTAGTGATTTTTATTGTCGGTTGTTTGCACAGTAGCCTTTGGAAATTATGTCATACCACGTCACACATTTTCCTACGCTATAAATGTGCATGGTCGTATGGGCTGTCATTAATTGCACACAAACTCTTCCCCCAAATATCTATTCTAGACTCCAGAAACAAAGTTAACGGCTTTACACTTGTCTGAGAAAATGATGGTTTGGTTTCTTACATGGCTGAGTCTCCTTCTATTCCTCCTTCCTTCTCCGTTCTACTCCTCTCCATTTCCAACCTCTCCCTTTACTCCTCCTCCTCCTCCTCCTCCACTGTGCCATCCCCATGAAAGCTCTGCTTTGCTCCACTTCAAGAACTCTCTTTCCATAACAAACAATACTTATTACTTCTCATCTTATTGTGCTGATTTCTATGGAATTACTCATCCTAATAGTACTGTGTCTTGGAATATGAGCAGGGATTGTTGCACATGGAGTGGAGTCACATGTGATGAGGTCTCTGGTCATGTCATTCGGCTTGATCTTTCCTGCAGTGGGCTTCAAGGCATCATCCACTCCAACAACAGTCTGTTCCTCCTCAGTCGTCTCCAAACTCTTATCCTTTCCCATAATCGGTTTTATGATTCAAAACTCTCGCCCCGATTTGGTAGGTTTGTGAATATGATTCACCTTGACCTTTCTGACTCTGGTTTCACAGGCCAAGTACCTCTAGAATTCTCTTTCTTGTCTAATTTGGTTACATTTGATCTTAGTTGGAACGATGGTTTGACTCTTGAGACTTTTAGTTTGAAACGAATTATTTCAAACTTAACCAGTCTCAAAGAATTGTCCTTGAGTTATGCCAATTTGTCTTGCATCTCGACTAATTCCTTTATGAATTTGTCAGAACCTTTGCTGTCTCTTGATCTTAGTGGGAGTGAACTGATAGGGAAATTTCCAGAAAACATTTTTCACCCACCAAAGCTGCAAGAGCTCGGATTGTCAAACAATATAAATCTCTATGGAGCTTTTCTTAGATATAATTGGACCAGCCCACTCAGAGAGTTAGGCCTTTCAAGCACTCGATTCATAACAAATATCCCATATCTTGTTAGGAATTTGAAACAACTGATTCATTTAGATGCCAGCTTCTGTGGTTTAACAGGATCCTTGCAAGCATTATATGGCAACATCACTCAAATCACTTCCTTGGACCTCTCTGATAACAATTTTGGTGGTCAATTCCCATGGGACTTTCTCAACCTAGGGAAACTTACTGCTTTAGAACTTGGGTACAATAATTTCGAAGGTCAACTTCCTGAAATTTGTAGTAACTCCACAAAAAAAGCTCTTTTGTGTGACTCTTTGCAAAACCAGTCAGTGGGCTCTCTTCCATTGAATTTGAAATCCTTGGGCTTATCCGGTAACTTACTTAATGGGACATTACCATCTTGGTTATGTTCCCTTCCGTCTTTGCAATTTTTAGAACTAGGGCGGAACCAATTCACTGGCCATCTTTGTGAATTCCTGTATAATTCTCTGGTCTATCTTGATTTAAGCTCAAATAAACTACAGGGCCTCATTCCAACATCAATTTTTCAGCAAGTGAATCTTTCAGATCTA
>JAFMPE010129848.1:0-10226 GCA_024759925.1 Ficus religiosa
CTCCTAGCAAATGAACTCGGCTTTCGAAATTGGATCCTTAGAGTCGGACGCAGTCAATGTTGTGCAGGCCATTCAATGCCCTGCTACTCAAGCCTATGCAGCTCCCCATTATCAACGACATCAAAGATGTAAATGTTATAATCTGCTTACAGTGGCGATGTTTGCTATGCTTCTCGCAAAGGCAACGCTGTAGGCCACTGTTCAGCAACTCTTGCTTCTCAGTTTAATAGCTTTGTATGGTTTAACTCTGTGCCGTTGTTTTTAGGCACCATTGTTAGCGTTTTTTTAATAAAAGTCATTCCTTCCTTAAAAAAAAAAAAAAAATAATAATAATAATAATAATAATAATGTGAACGCCCTTCTTTATTCCTACCGAACAAGTTGAATAAATAATAATTCCTATGTATATTTAAAAATTTATGGAGAAGCTGTCAGTAAACACATTAAGTTAAACAAATTAAGTACATGTGCATGTGCAAACGTCTCTAGGTATCTTAGATTCTTAGTATTAGTATTTTAATTTCAATTTTTTGTTTGTTTGTTTGTTTGCTTGTTAATTTGTTTAAATTTATTTGTTTCATAATATTGTTGTTCTCTCTTTTCCAGGCTCCTATGGGGGCTATAAATAGGGCAGCCCCGTTAGGAGCTTCTCCACCAACACGAGCAAATTTATTAGCTTCCCCTTTTCTTTTCCTAATTTAATTCCACAAATTATTGCTTTTTCTTCTATCTAGCAAGCTAGCTAGTCACCATGGCCAATAACCAAATCCAATATTGTTCAGAAAATCAACCCCTTTCTCAAGGATAACGAGAAGAAAATCCTGAACCAATTTAACTATACCGGACCTAATGACGCCAACAAAAATTTTGATCGCTCTTCTGTTTTCATCATGGTCCAAAACATCCTCGACAGCTCCACTCGAATTGTTTATGACATCGCCAAGGTACACACACATATCCATATGAAATATATTTGTGCGTACATGTAAGCAAAAACCTCGGACTTAATTATTTCTCTTTAAGTATTCATTTCCTTTAACATAAGATAATATTATTAACATTTCAAAACAAAACAAAAAAAAAAGATTAGATATTATTAACATTATTGTTGTTGTTAATACGTTGTATACACTATGAAAAGTGTACGTTACATATGTGAAATATTTGCACTGAAAAAAGACAATAAGGGGATCAATCCCAAATTCAAGGCACCCGTGTGGAAGCTGAAGGAGATTATGAATTTATGACCAAGGTCGTTGCTTGTCTAACACATCATCTTTATTAACATCGCTAATTTAATGTGTTAATTGCTAAATTTTTTGACATTTGGTTACTATTAATTAATGTATTAACTTTTTTATTTAATAATTTCAATAGTACTGTTTTTAACTTTTTTTTTTTAATATGTTAAACTTTACATTTTTCAAGTTCTGAAGCTTATTAACAATTATCACACAAAGTAGTTAGTTATATTATACTTTTGACAAACCCCTTTAAGTTAAAATTTATTATTACCGAAAAAAAAAAACCCTGATAATATAGAGTGATAAAAGAGGACAATACTCTAGTAGACTTAAATTACAGAATTATATATATATATATATTTAAAAAAAGTACTTACCTATTTTAGAATTTGAAATCAAACCCTAATTTCTCTAATTTTTCAAATATAACTAATTTTCTTTTTACTTTTAATGCTTATTTCAAAAAAATATATTTCAAAAACCTTTTGCTTTGGTTTTCTTTTCTTTAATTAGACTGCATTCATACACACACACACACACACACACATTGCTATTTTGAGTTTGCATTTGCCTATATATACTAAATATTATAGATGGATAAAACAGATATATATAACGTAGCACTACATATTAACCCATGTAGCCTGTTTACCTTTTTTTTTTTTTTTTTAATAATTTTTTTAAGGAAAGCTTTAAGTTTTTTTTGAAACATATGCGAAAGCTTTAATTATATCTCATTTTCTTAATACGCTTTCAATATAAATGTATATATGCTAAAATATTGTCTTTGAGATTACATATCAGAATATTAAACTAGTAAAAATGTAAAATGGGTGTGAAAAATTATGCAAAGTACTGATGGAGAAGTTATATTAAATTTTAAAATTATTATTTTTAATTTGTTAGTCAAATAATACTGTAAGGTAAAGTGTATACCGTACACAAGCAATCTCTCAGCTGTCAGAACAGTTTAAAAATGAACTCTATCAATAGTGTATATTAAAAAAGCTTTACCGCAGTTCTTAAAAAAAAAAAAGTATATTTCAAAAATAAGAAAGACTGTAGTAAAATCTCATTGAGAGTAACTATCATAAAACTTATTTTTTAGACCGTTCTAATGTTATCTAATAGATGAAATGTTGTATATATATAGTAATTATAGTATACACTAACTCATTGTATTATACACCAAAAAAGTAAAAAATAAAAAATTGCAAATGCCCTGTAACCCAATCCGAATACCCTTCCCCCATTGTTCCCCTCCCTCCTCGACCTTCCAATGTCCACAGGAGGTCCGTCGCCGACGCAATCAACCGAGCTACTTCTCCGGTGACATGGAGAGAGAAACTCGATATCGCGAGCGACTCTGCAAGCAACCATCACGATCTTCATTCGTCTGGCTGCGTCTCTGTCTTCTACGGCGAGATCTCCATCATCTCCGTCTCCGGCACCGTAGCACGATTGCAATCTCCATTATGAATATGGCCTCGCACGATGGCAAAATTGCAAGGAAATCGCAATAGGGATTTAGATCAATCGGGCAACGGCCTCCTCTGCTACGGGTTTGGGTTAGGATGTTCTTCGGCCACCGAATTGCTTGTCGGAGGGTGCCCGACGAGATCGCGAGCATTCTCGTGAGATCCACCCACTGAAGCACCGTTGGAGAAAGTCTCGCAAGGTCGCAAGTGCGATCCATGTAAAGAGAGAGTCTGTGTTCAAAAGGGTCATTTTACTAAAGGACTCTCGTTTTAAAAACGAGCTTACCAATCCGTGTATGATTACCAAACAACTACTATCAAACAGGATTATTTAAAAAAAAAAAAAAATCAACCAGGAGAAAAAAAAAAAAACTCAAATGCTATGCTTAAATGTGACCCAAAGATTACATTATATAATGTCACCAAAAGAAATTTTGCAAAAAAAAAAAATTTGAAATCGAGATGGAAATATCATTAAAAAAATTATGAAAACTTTTATATACCACACCTACTGAAATCACCCACCAATTTTAAATTTTAAATTTTATTTAATACTTTTAACACTCCACTTATAATTACAAAAAAAAAAAAAACCATCAAGTGAACCATGTATTTTTCTCCTTCTTTCACCCACCCACAAATCAAATCACACGCTGTCACTTTTAACTGCTTTTCTTTTTATCCCACGTTCTTAAAATTTTTCTTTTTTTCGAAGTTCCACATTCCTTCAGTTAATAATGAAGAGATACATATAAATTTCAAAATATATATAATATATATATATATATATATAAACGGTAAATCCATACATACACACATAAAAGACTCAAGGTTTATTTGGTGTTTGAGTTGAGTTTGAGATAAGATGAAATTTTTAATTTGAAGTTGAGTTGATTTTTAAAAAATAATTATAAATTTTGTTGATCGTTTAGAAAAAGACAAAAATTGATATAAGAAATTTGAGTTGAATTTGAGTTAAGCTCATTTATCAAACATAGACTCAAAATCAAAGTATTTAATCTTAAAAAAAAAATAAAAATAAAAAAAGAACATAGAGACGAGTATTTTGTTTGCTTCCAATATAAGGCTCAATTTAATACATATATCTTTTCGTTTCAAATTTATTTATATATTGGGAATTGTATGTACATATATATTAGTTTTCACAGGATATGAATTTTCAAATAGTATTTGAATTTTCTTTTTTTTAAGCTAAAACATAGCAAGATATTAAACAAGTTCGCAATAATCCATGGATGTATCCATAAACAAGTGCATGCCAAGTGCAGCTGAAAGTAAACGAAAAGAAAAGGTATGAAAAATTATTGGTACAACCATATAAACTTAAAAAATACGATGTTTCTCATACAAAAAGGTATTCCTATATATTTTTCTTGCATTAAAATGAAAATTATCATCAACATGGTTGTCAAAAATATAGTTAGACGAAAATTTAAAAAAAAAAAATACTTATTGTCCTTTTCATCAGAGGTCATTCTTTTTCTATTCATTTTTATTAGAATTGAGCATTTTGTATCATATATAAAAAAGAGAATTTTAATTATTTTTTAATTTTAAATTAGGTGTGTAAAAAGTTTTTTTTTTTTTTTTTTTGAGTTTTGACCACTTTTTTTTTCCCTTAAAAGCAATTTAAATAATGGATAATTTGAGAATAACATTATTTATTAGATTGAGGTGTGGAAAGAGCGGACAAATGAATGGTAATAGATGTCTTTTCAGATAATTACTTTGCAAGTTTTATATGAACACGTATCATATAAAAATCTCAATGTCCAATATTAAGTCATATAAGGCCGTATTAATATGTTATATTAATAACTGATTGAAAAAATATTCCAAATGTGTACCATGCCATGAATCCTAATATTAAAATCATAATATTCTAGTCTACAAAGTTGACAAATACATGATAGCCATCTACTAGTCCAAGTAAATAGTCCCATGAATACAACATCTCCCACCTTCCTGTACAGCGAAAAAAGCACAAATACACAAAAGAAAGGCAAACTATTAATTAAGAAATCCATTTAAGTTTAGTAAAATAATCAAATTCTAAAGTAGTTTTAATTGGAAAGACACCATAAACTTACTGTTGCAGAGCTCCCACAAGGCATTTTTTCCTCTACTTGCTAGTGATCTCTTCTCCTGCCCCTTAAGGGAGCAATTGAGATATGCCGCCATTCTCTGCCAAGCTTTTTCATAAGCCAACAATCGACGCCTCTATTGAAAAGCACCATGTATCCCACAGATATTCCGATCACCAATCTGCTTCCATATCCCATCATCACCACCTTCCAATCAACCACTCCCTCTTCATGTTCTTCATCATCACCTCGATATTGTTGTGCCTTATCATTGCTACATGATTTAAGACAAAAGAAACACGCATAATCCTGAGTTTCCAATGTAAGAATCATTGCCGAATGGATTGAATTGCGGTCCACTAGGTATCAGTCCCTCCAATTTGTTTTCAGAAAGGTTCAAGAGCGAAAGCGATATTAAATCTGCCAACTGAGCTGGAATCTTTCCAACAAGCTCATTAGAACGGAGGTCTAATTGTTCAAGGTTGATCAAATTTCCCAAGGATGATGGAATAACACCACTTAGCTTATTTTGAGAAAAGTTGAGGCCCTTGAGTGATTCAAGCCTTCCAATCAACTCTGGTATGCCACCCGTGAAATTATTGCTTGAGAAATCAATTATCATCAGGACTGTCTGGATTTTCACCAGCTCATAATCAAAACCTTTCATGGTCACCATCACAGAGTCATGATAATAGTAATCTCCCATGTACTCCAATTTGACTTTCTCCGCATTTATCATCACCTTGAAATTCTGAAAGTATGTTATTGGAAGAGCATCGATAAACTCGTTGTATGACAAATCCATGATTCTTAAATCGCGAAAGGGTGATCCAGTATTAGGATGTCCTATAGAACCATGAAACCTGGTAGCTCTCAAGACTAGAACCAGTAACATTGGAAGAGATTAAAGCCAGTTTCATGGTTACCATCACAGAGTCCTGATAATAGTAATCTCCCATGTACTCCAGTTTGACTTTCTCCGCATTCATTATGACCTTGAAATTCTGAAAGTATGTTATTGGAAGAGCACCGATGAAGTCGTTGTATGACAAATCCATGATTCTTAAATCGCGAAAGGGTGATCCAGTATTAGGATGTCCTATAGAACCATGAAACCTGGTAGCTCTCAAGACTAGAACCAGTAACATTGGAAGAGATTAAAGCCAGTTTCATGGTTACCATCACAGAGTCCTGATAATAGTAATCTCCCATGTACTCCAGTTTGACTTTCTCCGCATTCATTATGACCTTGAAATTCTGAAAGTATGTTATTGGAAGAGCACCGATGAAGTCGTTGTATGACAAATCCATGATTCTTAAATCGCGAAAAGGTGATCCAGTATTATGATGTCCTATAGAACCAAGAAACCTAGTAGCTCTCAAGACTAGAACCCGTAACATTGCAAGAGATTCAAGCCAGTTTGGAAATGTATCATTTAGCAGGTTGTTTCCAAGATCAAGAACTTCCAGATTTCTACAGTGTACCAAAGATCTTGGTACTTGTCCTTCCAACTGATGTCCATTTAGATTAAGACTTCTCAAGCTATTTCCATGTGCAAATGTTGTAAGGACTGGACCATGCAGTTGTTCCTTCGCAAATCCAAATCTGACAAGCTTTGACTAAAGTTTCCCAAGCATTGAGGCATGTTCCCATTCAAATTCATTGTAAGATAAATCGAGCACCTGAAGGAACTCTAGATTGCAAATGGTAGTCAGTATCTTTCCCTCAAATTGATTATTTGATACTGAATAGAAGAGTAATAAAGGTGATAGAATATTTGGAAGAGGTCCCAAGAACAAGTTGGAACAAATGTCTAAAAGTTTCAAGTTATTCAATGAGTGTAGTGGCTCTATATATGTTAGAAAGTTGCGAGCGAGTGATTTTGCAGTAGCCGACCGGCCCTTATATGGATTTTGCTTTCTTCATAGTATGCACGAAAAGTTGGAAGTTAACTAATTTGGAGAGATGGGAGATTTGCAAAAGCGACAAATTACCGTTGAAGTTGGAATAGGCTAGCGCAAGTGTGGGTCATGTTCTCGAATTGACCGAACTCCGGCAAGATGGGAGAGCCACTGAAGTCGTTGAAAGAAAGACCTAGCCTTTGGAGATGGCCAAGGAAGAAAAGGCTGCTGTTGGAGCTAATACTGCCCTGAAGCCAGCTGCAACTGAGGTTGAGGCCGATGACATGCCCTGTCACTCCGTCATATGCGATTCCATCCCAAGTGCAACAATTTGTGCTCTTGTTCCAGGAGGTTGTCTTTTTTGTCACTGTAACTTAAGGGTCCGTTTGGTAAATGAGTTGAGTTTGAGTTGAGATGAAATTTTTAAGTTTGAGTTGAGTTGACTTTTTAAAAAGTAGTTATAAACTTTATTGACTTTTCAGAGAAAGACAAAAATTGAGATGAAAAAACACAGTTTAGTTGAAGTTAAACTTTGTCACCAAACAAAGCCTAAATATTCCATAGTAGTAATAGTCACAGTAATGAGCAGACGTAGTAGCAATAGAAGAAGATGGTGAGGATGATGAACAAGACACTTGAGAATGGAAAATGAAGAAGAGGGCACACCACAGAGAAATTGATAAGCACTCCATTTTTTATTCTCTTTGGTGATAATACCTATACTGACAATAGTGCGCCTTACACACACACACACACACACACACACACACACATATATATATATATATATTTGAGCTTATAGTCTATGGTGACTAATTTGGGGCTCCACGATTCAACACGCAATGAGCAAGTCATTAGAAAACATTTATTAAAAAAAAAAAAAAAATCTATTATAGTTCCTTTACACAAGTATTTGTAAATAATGGGGAAAAGAAAAAAGATTCAGTGTCTTGTTATGTGTGATTATATTTCTCGTTATATATATTAGGTTACAGAAAGGTCCTGCATGATATACATGTTTGGGACTACAAAATAAATTAAGATTTAAAATATTAAAAAGATATGAAACAACAACAAAAACAAGCACAAAAAGTGAAAAAATAATAATAATAATAATAAGAGCCATTTATTACAGTTTTTGTGCTTGTTTAAAACGTTCGACACTTAGCCTTCGTTTTCTAAGTTAGTTAGAGATGAAAATTTTAAGTTGGAATTGGTTAACTTTTCAAAAACTAGTTATAAATTTTGTTGACTTTTAAGAAAAAGACAAAAATAAAGATGAAAAAATACAGTTTAGTTAGAGTTAAACTTGAATACCAAACAGAGACTTACACTAAGCTCAATTTGGGAATAGAGGACATCTATTTCCAGATGAGAGATAAAGGACCATTTGCGGCGACTATCTCCATTAAAAAAGGACCCGACTAAGAGAAACCAATCCAAATACCATAATTCTCATAGGGAGATGGGGTCACACCACCTCCGAATGCAATGACTTAAAGAACGAGATTGAGGATTTGATTAGGTGTGGCTACCTAGAGGAATATTAAAAGAATGGAAGAATGAATGATCGAAGGGGAGATCAAAGAGATGACAGGCGAAGGGATCAACAAGGTGACCATAAGAATTGTCAAGAACAAGATCCAGCTAAGGGTTATACACACAATAGTGGGCGGGCCTACATTGGAAGGGATATAAGGAAATCCAAAAGAATTATATGCCAATTAAGCCAAGAACACATTCCATCAGATCATGATGAGCTTACACGAGTGGCTGCCCAAAGCATTCAGGCAGACAAGACTCGAGATCACTTTCTCAGAGGAAGATGCCAGCGGAGTTCACTTTCCTCATAACGACGCCCTTATTATAGAAGCGGTAATCGGGAACCATAACCATCAAGCCTAACAGCGATGTAGACAACCATTCCCGGTAGCCCCAAGCACTTCAGCGTACCGACTTTGAGGCACTCTAAGTTTGGGCAATTATTGACAAGTAGTCGAGTTCCCTGTGAATCTCTGCCCCTTGACATGGCATGATTCACTAGAGATGATTTCGGCGCCTAGAGATCTAGGGCACACGGTTTCAAATATTTGAATCTGAAACACTAAGTTATGATTTTATGATATCTACATTCAGCATGAGAATTGAAGATATTTCCACATTTGAATTCAAATATATTCTTGTATTTTAAATACTTGTTAAGGGTTATCTCTTAGAATCTATAAATACAAATACATTATAAATGGCTCTCGGAAACTCAAGAAGTCACATTCAGCATATTACACCACTTGTAATTCTGAAAAGATAATGAAACTCAAAGAACCAAAGAGGATGTAGCAGTTTCGTTAACAGCGAACCTTCACAAATCTTTGTTTTTTGTGTTCTCTATTTTTTGCATCATTTACTTCTACCGTTTCGTGATTTCTCAATGCTGTGATAGTTTTCAGGAATCTCCATCACTGCGAGATTATTAGATGAGTTTTACCCATCAATAGATTCCATATAGACAAAAATCTAGTGGAACTCTAGGATTTAAATATGACGGATCACAAACAAAATCAATAGGTTGAAATCAAATGTTTGATTCACTTATTGTAAAATAGTACATATTGAAAATATTTTATGAGAGAGAGAGAGAGAGAGAGAGAGAGAGAGAGATGGCAAGTAAAACGACAAACTAAAGGGGAAAAAAAAAGTACTGTGAAACGTCAAATTTGGAACAATAACTGAAGGGAACTCTAATTTATAAAATACTAATAGATACCAATGCTATAGTGGTGATAACCCCAATTTAGGTTTAATAGACATTAACCGGTTGTTTTAAATCAAATTTTATTCTAAAAAAAATTAAATATAAAAATTAAATTTATACTCCTTCTGTCCTCAGAGTTGTTAGGGCTTTTTTATTTTTTATTTTTTATTTATTTTTTTTTGTGGAATTTAGAGGTGGGGGATTCAAACTCTTCACCTTATGATAGAGTTAAATGTGGAAGTAATATTAGGCTATACCTACAACCACTTGAATGGTTAGATTTTACATTCATCATATATGTGTGTATATATATAACTATATATTTGTCGGATTAATTTTATTGTTCACATTTTGTTAATCAAAATTAAAGATAGCTCTAAAAGTTGGGTGAATCTATGGTAAATCTCTTTTTATATACCTTATCGATAAAACTCCATCTAAAACCATTTAAATCTAATCTAATGAATGAGATATTAAAGGTGCACAATAACAAAAATACGCTCTGATTTATATGATTGTAAAAAACAAATAAAAAATTAAACTCCCCCAAATTAAAAATAAAAAATAAAAAATGTAAGAGGCCACCAGTGTGGGCCTGAACTTGGCTGCGAGGGGGGTGGAAGCTCGCCAGGGAGAGCGGAAGGTCACCGGGGGGTTGGTGGGTGCCCAAAGGTCACATGGAGGGTGGTATCTCCATGTGGCAATTTTACAGGTGGGGGGATCGGTTAGGGGGGATTTCACCAGT
>JAFMPE010129860.1:336-10561 GCA_024759925.1 Ficus religiosa
TCTTCCTCAACAATAGGTTCTTTTCCTTTGTTCTTCGATGTTGGATTCAAACACATTTCACCGTGTAAATACCATGTCTGGTACGAACAAATAATCCCACGGGCAAGCAAATGTCTTCTAACTTCATCAACTAAATGAGATCTACGATTTCCATAATCCACACAAGGATATCGAATCTTATCATTCTTTATGTCAGTTTTGGCAAAGGACAAAAATTCTTCAACATCATCTCGATATTTTCAAGTTAATCTATTAGCCCACATCCATTTTCGATCTATTTCCAAGAACCCGACCTAAATCAAAATTAAAGATCATACAATTTATTCAATAATCAAGATTTTTCCATTTAACATACAACATATTAAGCTTTCTAAACAATTTAATAAATCATACTTTAAAAGAGAAAAAAAATGAGAATTTACTATTTTAGATATCTACAATAATTTATCAATAAAAATTAAATAACTCAAAAGAAGAGTAAGAAATAATCACCACTTACAAATAATTACTATAAGAGAGTGTTGGTTTAGTGGACCGTGGCAGTGGAGGAGATGTGGTTTTGCAGGCCTCTGTAATGTTTTTCGCGACTGCGGAATAGTTCTGTCAGATAAAAAAAGAGGGCAGCTGGTATAGAGGAACCGTCGTGTAATCCCAATAAATTACACGACGGTCCATTGGACCGTGGTGTAAACAGGGATTACACGACTGTCCTTGGGACCATCGTGTAAACCCCGGTCTGGGGTTTACACGACGGTCCTCGGGACCGTCGTGTAACCATAGATTACACGACGATCCTCGTGTAATCCCCGGACGGGGGGTTTACACGACGGTTCTCGTAGAACCGTCGTGTAATCCTCCGATTGCACGACCGTTACTTAAACCGTCGTGTAATCTTCGGATTACACGATGATTTTGTTTTAACCGTCGTGTAATCCTCTGTTTACACGACGGTGTTGTGAAACCGTCGTGTAATCTCCGTCGTGTAATCCACCTTTTGTAGTAATGAGAGTTATGCTTTTTTGAGTGACAATCCTCAAAATTACTCTATGGATAATGTTAAATTTCTCAATTCTAATCCCAAATTTTAAAATCTCAAAGTTTAAATAGTGTGGAAATTTACTCAAAACCCTCTTAAAAAAAATTATGGAAGTCCTTTAAAAATTTTTATTTTATTCCCCTCGATAATTGAAAAGAAAAAAATATTACATATAAACTGAAGTCCAACTAATATCCAAACACTTAACATGATTTTTTTTCCCCTTTTTCAATAGATTGGAATGTTTATTGAAATAAGTGTTTGTTTTTCCCTTTTTTTTTTTTTTTTTTTGCAATAGTGCACATAAAGAAAAGCACAAACAATAATTCCTTGAAAAGAATGTTAAAATTATGCATCATAAAATTATTAGATAGAAAATCAACTAGATATGATATGGTATATCTAAAACATTTTTTTTAAAGTACATGTGTATACAATTGAATGGAGGATAAGTGTCAACCATGTTGGGATTTGTTAAAGTTCTTTGTCACCAGTTTTCCCTCTCTTTCTCTTAATGATATAATAAAATTCGAATGGGAGATTAATGAATAAATAATAGTTTACTTGAGTTATCATGCAACATTTTAGGTCATAAAAATATGTCTGAGATGATCGTAATATTTCTTAATTTTTTATTTTGGTTAAATTTTCTTTGTAGACGTTATTAGTCCTGTTCTGACCAAAATTTATGACTTTGTCATTGATCCCCATATGTTGAGAAAGTGATTATTGTGCAATAATCAACTTAATGTGAAACGTCTAATACTGGTTTAATTAGACTTTAAATTAATCTTGCACATAAGTTGATCTATTAAGGAATCTTAATCTTCCTTAGATAATAATCATGTCATGATAAACGTAGGCAATACAGAACGATCGAAATTAAAGTAATTTCAAAAAGATATTAATTAATTTGTATATCCAAGAGGCCCGGCAGATCAACTACCAAAGGGCAAAATAATAATAATAATAATAATAATAATAATAATAATAAGGGTATTAAATTTCCAGCTAGCAAGCTTAGCCGCAGCATTACGTATATGAAAATTGACATTAAGAGACCAAATGTAGTGTTGAAGCAAATAAACTAATTACATTTCAAATAAAAATCGCCAATTATTCTGCATGAGGAAGAGATTGAACATCTGTTCAATAAAATTACTAAATGGGTATTAGCATGTTGAGTGAATAAGGATTACTGTATATGATTTTCAAAACCCATGGAAGGTCTTCAGTAGATCTAATATCATAAGAAGAAATTTCATGTATTTAGATTAAAAGAAAAAAAAACACACACACACACACATGGAAGCAAATCAACTGTGTGTTTAAATATTTGGCTAAATTGCTAAATTGCATGGCCAAACAACTCTAATTTAATTGTTCCATTCTTTGAAGACATCTAGAACAAAATAAAATGTCAAAAATTAATTGAAATAAATTTAAAAAAATACTAAGAAACGAGATTTCTTTCCTACACTAATAGGAGAAAATGTTTTCCAATCACGAACAACGGTGGAGTCAGCCTTAAGTAAGGTGTATATTACACTTTTTTTAAAAAATAAATAAATAAATGAAAGATGTAAAGTGAAAAAAATAAAAAATTTATATTACATTGTTTTTCAAAAATTACCATATAGATTTTGAGAAATTACCAGGTAGATTTTGTAGGATTCTATATTGAACCCACTATCTGAAAAAAAATAAAAATAAAAAATAAAAAAATAAAAAATAGATTAAATGTAGTAGGGATATTCATAAAATCATTAAATTTAAGTAGTGCTAAATAAATAATTCATAAATTTTCAAACGTGCAAATTTTTAGTTTTTAAAAAATCAATGGAGACAGCCACCACTATTGGACCCGTTTTAACTCCAAAATTGATCACAGTCTAGGAAATACTTCCCAACATCCACCAAAACCAAACTTCTACTCAAAACACAAGAGATAGGCAATGGTCAACCTAGAAGGTCGCAAACCGTGCACTCGTGGCTCTTGCATGAGGCCCACAACCATCGTTATATTTAAATGACCTTTTTTTTTTTTTTTCCTTAATAAATTATCAAAGTTTTTAAAAATTAGTTAAAAAACTCAAGTTTTTAAAAATTAGTTCAAAGGCATTTCTTTCTTTGTAATAATTAATCAATTTTGTAAATGATCAATCAATGATTGATCATATTGTATCGTCAATCACTGATTGATCATTATCATTATTTTTATAGTCAATCACTGATTAAGTATAGTCAATCACTTATTGACCATCATTAAAATCAACAAATTTTCGGTCAATTAGTAATTAACTATGTTAAATATTAAAATGTCCTTTTTTCTAAAATGATTGATCAATTTTCTTAAATAGTTAATCAATGATTGATAACATAATATTGCTAATTTGGTCAATCAATTATTGAATTATGGTCAATCAGATTGATCATAATGTAAATTATTAAATTTCATAGTCAACCACTAGAATCATCAATTTTCCAAAAAAAAAAAAAAACAATCATTTTGCTAATTAAGAAAAAGTTAGGTTATCTATTAGATTAGGCAACTAAAAAATCTCATCCATCCTAAATTTCAACCAAAAAAAAAAAAAAAAAGAAAAGCAATATTTTTTTGATACATCATACAACAATAATACACACAAATTTTCACAAGGCAGATTGATCATACTAAGCTTCCAAAGAAGGAACCAGATAAACCCATAAATAGACCTCACTAAATTACAACTTTTATACAATTGTTGACTGAAAAAAACTCATAGACACTTATATGCAACATTAGTTCCTCACTCCCCACCGATGTGGGGAAAAAAAAAATTCCAATATGCATTGTCTTTGATGGTGGATTTAAAAAAATAAAAAAAATAAAAAGGGTTCCATTCCGATCGCGGCTGAACATAACTACTTTACTTGACAAGTCCTTTAATAGTTTTAATTTCAACTTCCCGCTTATTATTGTTATTTTTCAGGATTCTACTGTGGTGCCGTAATTGAAAATCCCGGCACCGAGAAATATGCTTGCGACACGCGGCACATAAAGTAAGAGTATAAAAGGGCAACCTACTGGGCAAGTAAAGGCAATTAAAAACTAAATAAATATGGGGACCTACATCATAATTTTATAAATGATAAAATAAATGAGAGAAGATTAAAAAAATTCATCCTGATGTTTGTTTTTCAATTTTGATTAGAGAACCATATTGGTTTTGAAGGCTTCAAAAAGCTCACATTTTGGTTGCTTGATTTGAAGGGCTGTTGAGTAGTGAAAAATAAATAAATAAATAAATAAAACAAGAGAATTCGAGTATAAATCAGTAAAATCTCCTTCGATTACTCTTGCATTTTGATCAGTTTTATGTTGGTTTGTCCAGTAAAACGTAGATTGTGAGGCATATTAATGTTGGTTGAGTTGTTGTGAGTAGCTACCAGAACGGGAGTGAGTCTTTGAGACAGAAAGAAATAAAGAAAGAAGAGGATGTTTCAGATCTGGATATTTGTCTTTAGCAAAAAGAAAAAAAAAATAAAATAAAAGGGTATTTATCCTAAAAACTTACTCAATGATCCAAAAAGTAGAGTGTGATTTATCTTCAATTTGTTAGTTTACCAACCATAGTTCAAAAGTTATTCGTTGGGGGTCTGGTAGTTGGTCTTTTGCAAAACTGTGAGAAGGTTACTGACATAAATTTCTAACGATCACGTAATTCAGTTTACAATCGCATTAAAGATATAACGATTGCAAAACTTACTTGACGATCTCAAAATTATAAACCAACTACAGTTTAAAGTCATTCCTTGGGTGTCTGGTTGTTGGTCTAGTTTAAAAAACCATGGGAAGACCAGTTTCACAATTTTATAGCGATCGTATGATTCAACTTACAATTGCAAAGAACATATAGCTGATCATAAAAATGTTAAGATATAGCTCAAAATGTTAAGGTACAGCTAATGATCGTATAATTAGAGAATGATAATTTGTTATTAGTTGTCAGTTTATCAACTATAATTCAAAAATCAAGAGATGCCCGTGATCCCAAAACTTAAGTGGCGATCCCAAAATTTACAAAAAGAAAAAAAAAATCTAGGTACCTTTGAAAACTTAGCATTCTTGGGTTTCTTCATCTTAAAAAAAAAAAAAAAAAAGATTTTTCTATTCATTTTTTTCTAAATGAGTTCCTTTTATTTTTTTAATTTTACATTTTTTAGTTCTTAAATATCAATTTATGGATTTTCTTACAATAAAATTAATTTGGGGATGACAATGATAAAATAAAAAATTAAGAATTGAATACTTATTCATAATCCACATCCCAAAACATAACCCACGATATCAAAATTTACTCAACGATCCTAAATTATAGAACAAGGATTTAACAAATTTGAACGATTGAATTGCAAAATTTATGAGAAGTTGTGTATTTTATGATGAGTTTGACATACGACAAACTTGGCAAATTTAAGGTAAACAAACGAAAAGATATGAACGTGTCCAAATTACATGGTTGCTGACATGTAAGTTTTAAGGGACCCACAAAAAAAAAAAAAGAATAATAAACTGTACATTTCCTCTGTTTCTCTCTGCTTTCTCTTTTCGTGCATATCTTCCATTCAAGTTCATTCCTCTTTCTTCTGCTATGTCCATGTCCATTTCAAAAATCAAAGCTTGAAAAAGTGCTTACCAAAAAATTATAATTTTTAATTTTAAAAAAACCAAATTTAATTTCTCTCTCAAGTATCCAGCATCACCGTAGTCGCTTGCCGACATTGGAGATAACAACATTGGTTGCGGATGGGAGAGATGGGTTTGTCTATTCTTCATTCATCTGGGTTCTTTCTTTCCAGTTCTCCATAAACCCATTCAGCCAAAAAAAACAAATAATAATAAATAAATAAATAAAGTCTGGGCACGTGGAAACTAAATTCCAACAACAAATTAACACCGAATTCAACGAAAAATCTAAAGTAGTCCCAAAACAATTAAAAATTTAAATGCAAAATTGGTGAACCCACCCCTTCCCTAACCTCAAGCGAACCCACCCACCCATCACTCCGACCCTAACGCCGGCGCGAAGTAAAGGGAGGAACTTGCATGTTTCCGCTGGGATTTTGTGGGTTGGGGAACCCGAATCTGGGTTCCGTCTTTTGGTAGGCTGGGGACTCGACCCGAATCTGGGCACTTTAAGCGTATCCTATTTTTCATAACTTGTCTTCATTCTAGTCAGTCTACTTCGTGACCCATAAAACTCTCACTTTGGGAAAATGGCCAATGTCAATTAGACATGGGACAGAGTTCAACATCAACATCAATATCAATTTGTAAATCTAAAATTTAAATGAAAATGGTCGTCACCAAACCTAGAAACCACCCATTTTCTTACTGTGCCAAAAGCCTTACAACCTTTGCTTTGGCCATGAGAAATGCCTCTATCCCTTCGTTCGCTGATGCCTGCAAACCGTTCGATGAAATGCCTGAGAGAAAGACGGTCACGTGTAACACTATGACCGTGGGGTATTTGAGATTAGGGGATATTGAGAAGGCGAATTCCGTCTGCATGAAGATGCCCGAGAGAGATCTCACTTCGTGGTCCTGATGATACCTGCTTACACCTAGGGTCGAATGTACATGCGAGGTTTAACTTTGTTTCGAGATATGGTGATCAAGGAAGGCATATACGCCGACGAGGTAACTGCGGGAGCGGTTCTGTCGGGTTGTGCCCTTATGGGCTTTTGCAGGTTGTTGGAAGAGAAATCGGTTCACAGTTTTGTAGCTGTTGACGTTGTGATCTGCTCCGACTACAAAGTCCTATTTCCGATAGTAACCCGGTCACATGGAGGTAGAAGTATCCATTCGTCCGCACCGAATGTTGTTGACCCGACTTCATCCGACCAGAAGCCACTTCTCGGGGTACATAGTTGTCCGACCATATTTCATCGCCTCACCGAGGTTCCCCGTGTACCCGGGCTAGACTGTACTCGTGGACGCCTTGGTTTTTCCGGATAACTGACCCTCCCGTGCACGGAGAACAGCGCACATGACCGGTAGAAGCTACCTGTCACAACACTCCGTCCACTACCTAACATCTGACACGAGTCCTGTCATTGGACACATCAACAGTAAACTTCACCCACCTACCACTGCAAAACGTCACATCGCCAACCGCCGCCACCTGCCCCGACTGGAGCTACTCCTGCGGGCATCGGCGGCAGCCCACCCTAGTGTCCCCTGTACCAAACCAGGGACACGTGGCACCAGTCCATTGGACCTACAGCACCTGTACGCCTAGGGCCTACTCACCCACCGGGAACTCTACATAGCCGACCCAGTCGGGTCACCTGGGCACCCCGAACAGCGATCAACGCCTATAAATAAAGGATCAATCCACAAACTCAGGTATGGGCATTTTTTCCTTGTCAAAGCTCTGCTTCTCCCCTTGCTCATCAGTACCCTTGCTGACTTAAGCATCGGAGTGCCCACGGCAGACACCACACCGGTGTTCCAATCACTTCGAGTTGCTTCCTTTTACAGGTGGAGTGACCGGGCAGACCTGATCGGACTAGCTGATCACATTGGGTGTTACTGCCGGAGGCTTTTTCGGCATCAATAGTAGCTAAGAATGGTTGGCAATTGAAGGTCCAACTCGCGACGATTTTAGTTGACATTTACGCCAAGTGCGGGTCCATCGGCAGTGCCCTCCAGACGTTTGATTTAATGCAGGAGAGGAATGTCATGACTTGGACTGTGCTTACTTGTGGCATGGCACGACTTGGGTATGGTATGGAAGCCCTATCCATGTCTGAGACGATGCAAAAAGAGTGTGTTAGACCCAATGAAGTGACATTTACTGGGATTATACATGCCTGCGCGGATGCAAGACTTGTCGCAGCAGGCCGGAGATTTTTTGAGATGATTGAAGAATGCGGATTGGAGCCTAGGATTCAGCATTATGGACTCATGGTTGACTTGTATGGGAAAGTGGGGATGGTAGAGGAAGCTTATAATGTCATAAGGACAATGAAACTAAAACCTAATGTTATTGTGTGGACCTCGTTCTTGTCTGCTTGTAAGGAGCGTAGAAAGGTTGAGATGGCAAAGAGAGTGATTGAGCAGGTGTTGAGTGATGTGAAGCCAGAGAATGATGATGGGGTTTATAGTCTTATTTCTTACATGTATGCTTTGGATAGGAATTGGAATGATGCAGAAAGGGTGAGGAAACTAACTTTGAGAGATCACCCAACATGAGAACACATCTTTTGGGGCTCTAATTTTGTTAGAAATGGACTTTTGCGTTGATTTGATTCTTAGGAACCTAAAATGAAAGTTTAATCAAGTGATGTGTGTCTAAAGGCCGTTTCTTCCTTGCCCATAAATAAATTGATCAAAATTAGTACAAGTCCACATGAATGCATGTCCATTCTTTGTCCTACTACATTTTAGGGAAATTGTGGTAATTAACATTTTGATTAAAAAAAAAAAAAGAGTAAATACCAAGTTTTTAAAATATTAAGAGTAAATGATATTTATCATGTATATGAAAATTTTATTAGGTAAATGACATATTAATATGACTTAAATGAATAATTTATCTGATAAATATGACGTAAATGAATATGTACATGATAAGTCTGCTATAACTCCAAATATTTTAGAAACGGAAAATTATAACAAATAGCATTTTTACAAAAATAATTAAAAGTAAATAATAAGGTATTAAAATATTTAAGGTAAATAACAAATTTACAAGATAGATAACATAATTACAAGCCGTAAATAAAATAATTTAGCTGATAAATTTGGTATTTACTATTATTTACTCTAAATATTTTAAAAACATGCTCCCTACCTAAATTGTTGTCTAAGAACTGATTTTTACTTCTTTCTCGCCCCACCATGTTGCTGTTAGTGCGCCCAATTGGTGGGCTCACGTATTTGGACTCAGAGATCACTTATCGGAGGCCCAGATCTCTTTCAGAATAGCCCATTTAAGTTGAGGCCACTTGGATTGGATATAGAATGGGAGTAGTTTGCCACATTAGAGAAATCTAGTCCTATCTGTGAAGTGCTTGGTGGCGGTGGTGAAGAACTGGAGATGAGTTCAACTGCATTGTCGTCTTCATTTGGTACTACAAGTAGAAACACCAAATGCAAACCCAGAAGGCTTTTCAACTGTCATAACAGAAATCTTATCACATCAACTGTCAAAGTCTCAAACAGCCGCCATTTCAACCAAGAGAAGCTGCAAGTAAAAGCGAAGCCTGCTTTGTTTGGGAGGAGAGAAGCCATTGGTGGTTTTGGGGCCTCACTTGCAGCTTTGGAAGGAGTTTTGACTCAACTGTTGCAGGCCTCTGAAAGTGCGGCAGTTGAAGGTGGTGGTGGTGAGGCATGTGAATTGAGTGTGGCAGCCTCTGGACTTGGTTTCTGTGACAAAGTTGTGGGATTTGGCCCCGAAGCCGTCAAAGGACAGCTCATTAAGGTAACTGCTATTTTTAATGCCATTGCAAAAGTGCTTGTTTTCTTGCTTACTAAAGAGTAATTGTGTTTATTATATTGAAATGGGAATTTGGAATTTTAAGTCATTTTAATTTGTAGGCAACAATTATCTATTATTTAGAGGCCATTTGGTTGGTCTCTTGGGTTCGAATTTTGAAGTTATTTTAATTGAAGTGGGTTTAGATTTTGAAATTTTGTTTTTGATTGAAAATAAATTGTTTGGAGTTAGAAAAAAAAATGATTTTGGAAAAAAAAAAATTTATTATTATGGATTTTATTTTATATCACTTGAAATTCTAAATTTTTTTTAGAAAAAATCATCTTATTACTTTTAAGTTTGAGTTTTCTAATTAGAGTCGGAGATTGAATAATAAAAATGAGTTTACTTTTAAAGAAAAATATAGAAAAAAAAATGTAATTGTCTGGTTTGAGTGAACCAAACCAAACATCACCTTAATTTTTATTTGTGTCACTTCAAAAACGAAGGCAAAGCTATTTTGTTTTTGGTCTCCTAATTGTTTTCTCTGCTGTTTGTTGTTGAAGATATTTACTCTATGAGCAGTACTTGATTTTCTTTATTTATTTATTATTATTATTATTTTTTTTTGGGAACAAACATACCTACAGGCACACTACGTTGGGAAGTTGGAAAATGGAAAGGTATTTGACAGCAGCTACAACCGGGGGAAGCCTCTTACGTT
>JAFMPE010129871.1:805-11028 GCA_024759925.1 Ficus religiosa
TTGTAAACTTAATCAACCGTTAATTTCCACACTTAAATCTATAAGTTTATAATTCGAATCCCGTCACCTCCAACTTCAAAACATTTCACCTTGAATCTTGAATCTTGACACCCTGATTATCGGCATGTAAGAGACTGCTCAAGAGTTCCTTCGTTTAGGTTTGATTTAAAGACTTGGTATAGCCACGAACGGAAAGTTCTCCATCAGAAGGAACTGCACAGACAATAATATTTAAGTTTTGTTAAGCAATTTGTTAATGACACATGCAGTATATTTACACACTCACACATACGCGTACATATGCGCAGATATACATATGTATGTGAGAATCGAATGCAAAGCTGATATTGAAAGCAAAAGATCAAATTAGAACAAATTAAGGCAACTTCTTGCTAATCCAAGTCAGATGGCAACCAGAGTTCCCCCAAACACTTCAGTGGACTAGAATTACCCTCACTTGACTTGAGGGTAATTTTATGGTAGCTCCGGTGAAGTGTTCAAGGGAACTCTAGCGGACAACTGACAGATACACACACACACACACATATTTATATTATATATATACACTCGTCTCCCATACAAAGCTAGCTATTCATCTTTGTTCTAGTTTCTTGGATGAAGAAAACATAGCAAACCCCATTTATGTATTTATATAGTAGGCTCTAACAGTTATTCCGTACACAGTAAAAAAAAAGATCAAGGACACTTGTGGGAAAGTTGCAAAGTTACTGGGATTGAACCTGGCCGGGATTGCTGGTTACATGAAGAAACTAGCACTGAATGTGGATCATTGATGGCCATAAGTTCTCTCAACCTTGTATTCTCTTTATCCTTTCGATTGAGGCTCAGGCATACATCGTTTTCGACCATCTCTTCGATTCAAAGTAGAAATTATTCCAGAATCACTTTTAATCATGCTACCAACAAATTCATGACCAAGTGTCTCTATCAATATACATGTGGCTCGACCGACGGTTTGATGGATGTTTGTGCAAATAAAAGTGTGACCTCAGATAATACTCACTAAATATATTTTCTCTATTAAATTAAATTAAGTACTTTGGCAAAACTTTTTTAGCTGCAAAAATATTAGGCTGAGCTTTAGTACAATGTTCTAGAACTTAGTAAGATATTTATACGTGGTATGATTTGTATGAACCGGAAACGCTTGAAAAAAGAAAAAAAGTCCCGGAGATAAATACAGGAACAAAAAGCTAAAAGGGACATCTGACACTAACCATGATATAATATTCGTTTCCTTTTAACTTAGTACCCTATCTCGTCTAGGTTCACTATTGCCTTTAATTTTGCAGCATCTATAACCGATGAAAAGAACAGTAGAGTTAATTACCACATTGGCGAGGAGTGCTACGAGAAGCATCCGGTAGTACCATGAATAGCGAGCTCGGGAGGGGTAGGTGAGTTATTACATGTCAGATGTCCCCTAGAGTTCCTTTGATCACTTTAGTTGGAGGAACTCCTGGTATCATGTGAGTTATTACATGTCAGATGTCCCCTAGAGTTCCTTTGATCACTTTAGTTGGAGGAACTCCTGGTATCATGTGACAATCCAAAGGAAAAAATATATATATATATATATTTTAAAAGATCTTAAATATTGTGAGACTTTTTGAACTCTGTCATCCGACGATGCAAACATTAAAAAAAAAAAAAAAACACTTAAAAAAAGTCTTATATATTATGAGACCTCTTCTTCTAGGCACAGAAGTTCCCTGTTGAAATTCGATGACAATTTCTAGATTTGGAAGATTAGTTTTCTTTCCTAGCTTTTGGGTAATAAACTACTAAGATAATGAACCAACTATTTTAGGCTTCATTTAGAAGATTTGTTTGATTTAAATATGATTGCATATTTGTAGATTTGATTGTTAATTAGCTTTCTAGTTTCCCAATTATTAGTTTCCTGATTTTTTTTTTTTTTGGTATAATTAGTTTTCTAAGATAGTTTGATCTGTGTATCTATAAATTATACTTTTGATTATGAATAATAAGAAAGAAAAATGTAGTTATCTTCCATTTTCTTAAGATGGTATCAAAAAAAAAAAAAAATAGTATCTGTTTCTTGAATCCATTCCCATTGAAGGCACCGCTCGATTCGTACACGCGGCAAGATCTATCCTATTTTGAGGATGACTTCAACCGGGTGCCTTTTATATTCAAGTAGCATTATTGTTCTCATATCTTTTCCTCAATTTGCACACTTTGTCCATCAATTTCTTCTTCTCAACCACAATTTGCTTTGAATTTATGATAAAATCACAAAATGTGCTCATGTCTGTGGTCGACTCTGAGGTGTAAGCAATAAGCCCGTCAAGTACAATGATTTCTTCCTTCTCACTCCAATGCTTGGCATGTGAAACTTCTGAAAATCAATTTGCTGTGAAATCATGTGAACTTAAGTCTGGTGTGTGAGATTTCCAAAGTTGTTTTCAAAGTTTCTTTTTTTTTTTTTTTTTTGGCAAGTTGATGCATTGTAATCCGATGATTATTTCTGGATTTAGAAGATTGGCATCAAACTTAAGGGGATGTGTTGGAATACGATGATTATTTTTGAATTTAAAAGATCTGCACCAACTTGAGAGGGTGTATTGAAATCCGATGATAATTTCTAAATTTAAAACATTAGTTTCCTTTCCTAATTTTTTGGTAATAAACTAGTATGATAATTAACCAGCTATTTTAGGGTTTATTTGGAAGTTTTATTTAATTTAAATATGATTGCATATCCATAGATTTGATTGTTAATTAGCTTCCTAGTTTCCCAATTATTAGTTTCCTGATTTTCTAACATAATTAGTTTCCTAAGATAATTTGATCTATGTATCTGTAAATTATACCTTTGATAATGAATAATAATGAATAATAAAAAGGAAAAATGTAGTTATCTTCTATTTTCTTAAGATTCTCATCAGGTATTTTGAGTTCTATATTTTGTCTCTTCTCCTTTTCATTTCTTTTTTTATGCCTTTTTTTTATTTTTTATTTTCTTTTTTTAATGCTAAGTAAATTTTACTGCATGCAGACTGTGATGTTTATGTAAATCTAAGTATGATATCTGCTTTCAATGACACGTTTTATCAGTTCTCTAATGAAGATACTTTGTTATCTCATGTTTAACAAACAAATATTAGTAAAAATCAGTGCTTTGTCTCACTCATTAGGGTTTTTTAATAATTCCATGTTTATTCAATTGGGAACGAATCTAATGCTATATGATAACTGCCAAAAGAATTATGTAGCTTTCATTGGCAAGACATTAATGTGGGAGAAGATGAAGTTTAAAAAAAAAAATTAATAAATAAAAAAGGCATATATAACGCCTGCGTTTAAGGAAAATTTTTTTGTATTATCAAAATAAATGTAGGGCAAAGATTTTTTCCCCCCTTAACTCTTTTGATAAATGTACGTACGATTGAAAAAGTTTTTGGAATTGAATTCAATCCTCTAATAAAAGACTATTAGGGTATGAATTGGTGATCATCTTTTTCGGGAAAAAAAATTCCTATTTAAAAATAATAATAATAAAGTTATTAAACAATACTGGTACTCAAGGTTAATCCTCATGGTCAATCGCTTTTTCAAAAAATATATTAATTTCTTCATATATTCTCTTTTATGTTGTTGTGCTAAAAAAAAAAAAAAAAAAATCTCCTCTTTGGATCATGGTTGTGCCTCGTCAATTGAGTGGTGAGATTGGAAAATTGAATGTATGAAAATAAATGTTCCAAAAATATATGTATGAAATAAGAAAAAATACATGTATATGAATTATTGTTAGAGGATAAAAGGCTCCTTAAATGCTTATAACCATAAAGAATACCTCAAATTTAAGTCTCGTTTCAAGTTCAATTCAACTGGAAATCTACTAGTAGGGCCTATTCAAAAAATAAAATAAGATAAAATCTACTAAGGCAAAAGCAAAGTAAACCTTGGAGTTGTATATATGCAACTTAATTTCCATTGTAAAGAGAATTTGAACGGACTAGTTTTCAAATTTGACTCTCTATTTGAAATGAAAAAAAAAAAAACATTGTAACCGATTTAATGATTATCTCAAACAATAATTATTTTATATTAATTCTTCAATAAACAAGAAAAATAAATCTTAAATCTAAATATATTGAAAAATTGAAAAATACAAAAAAAAAAAAAGGGGGGGTAATTTTCTCTCTCTCTTTCTCTCCCAATCTATTATGTCAGTGAATGTATACACTAAGACCCTGTTTAGGGACACATTTGAAGACGGTGTTTTGGAGGTTGGAGATGGTTTGAGTTTTGAAAATGTGCATTTGGTGAAAACAAACTATTTTGAATGAAAAAATGTAAAAACTTAAAATGTATTCGGAAAAAAAATTAGTAATATAGATCTTGTTTCGTTCCTCTTGAAATTCTATACAATTATAAAAAAAATCATCTTATTTTGACTTAAAATGATAAAATTATAGACCTTTAAAATTTAAGTTTTTTTAAAATGTTTGGAAATGTGATAGTAAAATTAGATAAAAATGACAAAATAACTTTTGGAAGCACAGTTTCCAAAGGCGTCCCAAATGGAGCCTAAAAGATAAAATATTTTAGGAGACTTATATAAGGATGATCAATTTTTAACGGGGTAAAATGATAAAAATGTAAAATCCTTAAGGGATTTAGACAATGACGGAGCCATAAATTTTTTTCAAGGGGGCATGAGTTAAACTAAATTTTGCACTAAAAAATTATTTGACTTTATATTCTTCTCCTTTTCTTATGTAGACTTTATAATATAAAATAATCAACTTTAAAAAGTCCAAAATACGAATTTAAATAGTAGTGTAATTAACTTTTTGTTTGTTTGAGATTTTAAGTATAAAATATTGTCTATTTATAAATCAAATGGTGGGGCGTAAGTGAAATTTTTAAGAAAAATCTTAATAAATTTTGTAATTTCAAAATTTTAATAGGGTAAATTAGAGACCTAATTGAAAAAATTAATGGAATAGGGGTCTTACTAAAGAAGCCCACTAGGGAAGCCCATTAGGGGGGGCCAATGTGGCTTCACCACTAGATTTAGAGGTAAATAGTATGTTTTCAATAAGTTTTTTAAAAAGTGACCGGAGTTTTTAAAAATCAGTTAAAAGACTGCTTTTCTAAAATGATTAGTTAGTGATTGATTATATAATATTGTTAATTTAATTAATTATTGATTGACCATTATCAAATTTCATAGTCAATCACTTATTGACCATAGTCAAATTATTGATTGACTATAAGTGATTGACCAAATCTGAAAGGAGAAAAAAAAAAAAAAGCCAAAAGATCTTTTTGCAGCATAAAAAAAAGTTGACCATCTATTAGATTGGGGACCAAAACCAGTGCCTACTTTTCCTCTTTTAAGGTAAAGCTCAAAAAAAAAAAAAAAAAAAAAAAGGAGAGAGAGAGAGGGATTTTCAACTGAAGCATAAGTCTTACTCAACTATGGGTGGCTCCACCTATGAAATCATGGTCACTTTTGTGCTTCCTCTTGTTTCAACTTCTCCTTGCCACCATAAGCCCCCTCATAAGGCACCACTCAAACCCTCGATTTGGGTTAAGGCGCGTAGCAGTGGCAAGCTCCTCCCTCCTTCGTCCCTACTCCTCCCTCATCTCCTCTAGCACTAACAGGAGATCTAAGAATTAGGAGAAGCTCCTTGCATAGCCATGGAAGTGGCGATAAAATGATCTCGATCAGTGATGAAGTCATAAATTATTTTCAATGGAGGCATTATAAAGAAAAATAGAGATAGTGTTTTGTTAACTTGAGACATACTTATATATTTTAAGATTGAGTGGGGGCATAACATTAATTTTTCTTGTAAATAGGGTACAATAGTGTATTTAATTATTGAGTTGGGACCACAAGTATAATTTATTTTGTAATATGATGGCAGAAATTAAAATTTTTAAAGTATTTGATGTCAAAAATCATAATTCAAAAGCCACAGGTCACTTCCCGAGAGAGGGAGGCGACATACAACGAAACAAGGAGCAATATGTGAACCAAAAAACTCTAACACAGAAGTGTGGCGCGACTCAAGTACCCATTGCAACTGAAGGAGCCTTTCGGTTGAGAGAATGAATCTTTTTTTCTTTTTTTTTTTTTTTTTTTTTTTAACTTAGGGTGTGGATATTCAAACTCTGCATCTTTAAGTAAAATAAGGTATACTAGTATTACCATTATGTTATGCCTACAACTAGATAATGAAAGCTTCTCATTTTCTATGTTTTTTTTTTTTTTTTTTAAGTTGAGTGTTTTGTTTTTTCCTTAAATAAAAATGTTGATTATTGAAGATATTGTAGGTAATTCGAAGATTTTAAACCAGTTAAAAAAGTTTTAACTCAAGTGCGCATTGTGGCTGAAGGAGCCGTTCAGCCGAGAGAATGAAAACCTTTTGTTTCCTATGCTTTTCCGGAAAAAAAAAAAAAAAAAAAACAAAACAAAAGGTTTAGTTTTGTTTATTTTTTGAAGTTTAGTATTTAAAAATTTTTAACCGATAAAAGGTTTTAACTCGGGAATGCTTGATAAACTATCAAAAATATGAGGAAAAAAAAATTTTTTTAATTAAAACTCAACAGTACTTTTACTTGAACCCATGATTTTGTTTAAACCCGAAGGATCCAAGTCCTTTTATTATTATGAATGAGAATTCAATTTCAAACCCAAAGTCCTTTATCCATATATACAAGTCCGCAATTGGTTCTTTTATCCTAGCACGTCTCCTTCTACACGTTCAAATTTTTTATAAATTCTACAAGTTCAAATCAAACTATAAAAAGCATCAAACAAGTCCACATATAAAAATTTGTATTTTTATTCGAACTCGACAAAAATTAGTTTTGAGTCCGCCACGATTACAGCTTCTAATACTACTATTTAAACCTTCACTCTGAACCCACGTTTACTAATAATTTATATCATACATATTAAAAATAAATCAAATATGGTCCACACAATCTCTCTCTCATTCGTACGGCTCGACTACGACCAATGCAACTGCAATCTTCCCAATGAACCCCAAGTCAAGTTCGTCCTTAACCCACACTCCGCATTAGTAGAAGCATGGACCTTCAAACAGGGTAACAACGGGCCATTAATCCATTTACGTACCACTGAGACCGCCATGATCGGTCACTCGGTGAAGCTCAACCCGCCAGGTTTCCTCATGAATGAAGAGGCAAAGCGTTTTGCAATCTCGCTTCTGTTGGGTGAGGAATTAGAAGCCGACCAAAACACCAAGGAAGCCATCGTGGATGAGATAATCTACCAAAGTGACGAGACCATCCGTGACATGGATGGTTTCGTGATAGGGGACAAGATGTTCACCTGGCGGGTGACTGTGACACTTTACGTCTCGCGTGTGCACGTGCTGGACGAGGAGGACATTCGAGACGACGGGGTGATTGCAAGATTGATAGATGTTGATGAGGAATATGGAGAGATGAGTAGCGGTAGTCGGAATGTTATGATTCCGGCAACAAAGGCAGCTATTGAGGGATTGGAGAAGGTGACGATGAATGTGGGAGATTTTGGAGAGACAAATATTGGATGTGTAATATGTTTAGAGGACATTAAGGAAGGGAATCAAGTTAGTCGCTTGAATTGCTTGCATGCTTTTCATGGTGATTGTATACGTGCATGGTTGGAGAGGAGCCATTGCTGTCCTCTCTGCCGGTTTGCGTTGCCTACGTAAACTACTATATTTTTTAGAATCGTAAACTACTTGTTTACTAGATCACTAACATATATACATACAAATATAAACTTTTTTTTTTTTTTTTTTTTGCTTTTCCTTTTTCTTTTTACAATTAAATTCTTTGTTATATTATCAGTCACGGCAAAAAGTTAATAAAGTTTCAAACAATTGCTAGTTTCTTGTGATTTAATTCAAGAGAGTTTGTAAACTTCAGATTAACAGAACAACTTTAAATGATCATAAGTTAGAGCAAAATCATACTAAGATCCCACAATATGTGAATTTAATAGTTATTTTTGTTAATAAAATACTCGTCTAATATTGAAGGAAAAATAAACTACAAATCGGAGTGAAAAATAACCACAATAGAGGAATATCACACAACGTCATCAGTAACCAGCACCACACACAACCTATAGATATAGCCGACTTTCTACCGATTATAATAATAGTGGTGGTCAAAGAATTTTACCACACAATTATGCAAAGGAAAAACGGCAGAGAAACACTCAAAATATAGCTTCTCCAAAAGAAATATACATATAGCAGTGCAAAACTGCACACGTATCTAACTTTTCTTTCTATAAAAACTACGCTTCCATAAAAAGCCTTCCTTTGTACAGTTATTCATATAGAACGAACGGAAATAGTTGTTAAAACTAACTAATAAATACGACTAAGATCTAATAGCAAATTCGATGAAATCATCAAATTCTCATGTCACTAATTAATAAATGTACGATGGTGTAAAGTTTACCAACGGTCAGAATTAATGGAGAGAGAGAAGATTCGCTACCTCGTCCTGCCGTTTTTTGGGCCCCCAACCTTGTAAGTCTCTTCGGTTATCTCCCCCAAAAGCAGGCCCGGAAAGAGAGAATCCAATTCCTTCTGAATGGGCCTAGGCCTCCTCTTGGGCCTACTGGGCGGCCTCTTACCCAAAATCTCGGCGAAATCAGTCTCGATCTCCTTCCTCGACAGCGCCACCGCGAACTTCACCCTCTCCTTCTCCGGAACCCTCCTGACCGGCCTCGTCGTCGCCGGCGAGCAAATCACCTTCCGCTCCTCAATTCTCAAGCTTCCCTCATACGCCGCCTTCCTCTTCCGGAGATTCCACGGCCTCGACTCCGCTTGCTCCTCCACCACCGCCGCCGGCGCCGCCAAGTCATCATGACGATCAGCCTCATCATCTCCCGGTTCCGCCGCCGCTTCCAGTCCGAAAAACTTCTCCTTAAGCTTGTTCGCCGCTTCTTTGAGATCGCACATGAGCTTCTCCCTCATCGCCGCGATCCCTTCCTCTTCGCCGCCGCCGGCGTGATCCTTCTCGGTTCCTCTCGGCTTCATGAGAAATCCGGTCCCCTGCCTCCTCTCCGACGTCGATTGTCTCCGCCGAGGAGCGATCATGCCGGGGGATCGATGATCGATCGATCCGCCACCACGGCCGCCTCCGCCGACGTCGGAATCCAGTTTCACGCACCGGAGATACCTGTCGCTCCTCCACTTCAGGCACGGAAAGGCGTCGAAATTGTGGAGAGGCTCCGCTGTTCTGTCCGGAGTCACCGCCATGAACGCCTTCACCACCTCACCGATACACACCGTTCACCGGAGAGACTCGGAGCAACAGAAACCACGCGCGCACCAAAGAGATCAGAGCCTCTCTCTCTCTATCTCTCTCTGTCTCTCTCTAGGAGAAAGATTTGTGTTTGGTTATGGAGAAAATCGTAGGGGAATTTTGAAGGATCTTCAGATGTAGAGTGTTTGTTTGTTTGCTTGCTTTTCGTTATCTCTCGGAAATCCCCGGGAACGGAGGCTTCTATATAAAAAAAAAATCCCGGTAGAGAGAGAAAGTAAGAGAGAGAGAGAGAGAGAGAGAGAGAGCGGTTTCAACGTTCGGCTCATTTTATAATAGTCCCATTTTTATATTTATTTTTTATTTTTTGGTAAGCTTCTCCTTCTTCGGGGATTCTAAAGTGAGCATTGGTGCTTTACTCGCGTCACGGCTGTTTTAATCTTAATGCGACATCGCGTTTAGGTGATGTGGTCTTGCTAGATCGGACCCAAAAACAAAAACAAAAAGGGGTTCTAAAAACCAATCAAATTTTAAATTATGCTTTACATATTAAATATCTATCCGTGTTTATCTTCCACAAATAATTCTTCTTTTTTAAGTAATAAAATTATTCTTTTGTTGAATTATTAAAAAAAATTGCATTTTTAGACAATTCAAGCTCTCAAGTCTTACAAGTAAGATTTGTATATTATCAGATATAAGACCCTATACACATATGTGCGGTGTGCGTCAATAAACTCTTTATCCTTCGTTTCAAATACGTATTTCTTTTTGACTAATTAATTATCAATTACATGTTCATTAAAAACAACTGACTTTACACTTTAAAACACAACCAACTTTTTCCTTTTTTAATAAATAAAAACAACCAACCTTACTTGAACGATAACATCCCTAAGTTTACGTCATGGTTCTATTTAAATTAT
>JAFMPE010129883.1:0-10221 GCA_024759925.1 Ficus religiosa
TTTCCATTCATACCTTCATAAAATGAAATTAATTCCTTAAAAAGGAAATTAAGAACATTGAAAAATCAGGTATTACAGTTTATTCCTATGTCGCCAACAAATTTTTCTAAAATAATCATTAATCTTTCTTAAGATCACTTAACAATTCATTCTAATGAGCAAATTCCCTACATCCGTGACAATTTCAACCCATCAAAATTCATTAATCACAAGAAATTCATTTTACTGAACAAGCCCACATATATATATATATATATATCTATATTCTATGATGATCTTATGGCATTCTAATTATGACAAACTCAATTATCTTCTCTCGGAATCAAATTGAATCTCTAAATCATGCAATAGATGGCCAGGCAATCACAAGCATTAAGCGTAAATTAAAACACTTAGCATATACTGGAATAAACATCGGTTTAATTTAACTAGGAAAAGATATTGATAATCATTATTTGGCTCCATCATAGCCCTAGAAAAGAAAATTAGTTCATGCTTGAGAATATCCTAACACTTGTCTTAAACATCAAGAAAACAAGAAAGAAGAAAAACTAAGTTTGAAGTCAAATCCGAAGCCTCTAATCTGTTTCCAGGTGTAACGTATACATCTCCTCTATACGTTCTTTTTCTCCTCTTTCTCTCTAGCAAAAGACCCCTCTCTTGAACCCTAAAAATGCTATTTATAGGCTTAAATTCGACCCCGGGAGGGGGGGGGGGGTTGAACTTGTGAGATTCGCAGTTGGTGCCGTGGCACTAGAGATTCTGCCTTAAGACAGTGTGCGCTAGTGCCGCAACCTCACTTTTTCATGTTGCGGCTTCAACAGAGTCCTTTGGAATTATAAAATCGCAATGCCGTGGCCTCATTTTTTCATGCTGCAGTTTCATAGGTTCTACCAATCTGGACTTTTCCTCATACTTTTGAAGCCGCGGCTTCATTTTTTCATGCTGCAGCTCTTGATTCTCGATCAAAACACCCTTTTCTTGCCTTTTTGAGCCGCGGCTTCAGCTACTAGCACCATAGCTTGAATCATTTTTCTCTCAAAACTCCATTTTCATGCCAAGTTCATCTTCAAAGCATTCCAATTGCACCAAAACATAACTTTTCAACCTATCCTACAAATTAAGAAAGAAGACATATTAATGCTTGAAAAACCAACAAAATATTGATTCAAAGTTACTCATTTCGTGAGTATAAAACTCACTCATCACCCATAAATAGAATAACGAATTTATTTATTTATTTTTGAATTCAAAAAGCGTGTTTCATTATTATTATTATTATTATTTTTATTGTACTCTTCCTTTCACATTCAATATGCAGGTACATGGTTGCTACAATCATCCTTGCAGTTAGCTATATGATACTGCAAACCGTCTTCGCCATTCCGAGCATGAAAAGGGAAAATCTTGTCGTCAACCCCTTATTCGTATTCTTTGCAGACAAGGTACAAGTTTTACAAACCGATTCGAAATCAACGTGCAAATCCAACATTTTTTTTTTACCTTTAACAGTAGATTACATTTTTGTTTCTGTTATGAAAAATGTACGATTAAAAAAAAGATGGACAATTACATTTTTTTCCCCTCAAACTTTAGTTCTTGTCACAACATACCCCCAAATTTTTATTTTAATATTTTCCCCCCGAACTTTGGAAAACTTTACGAATTTTCCCCCTCAATTAATTTTTTGACGAAAAAATATACATAGCACTCGTTTGAAGCATGGGTTGCAGATATTAAATGTGAAACACTTATCATTAAGTTAAAAACGTAAATATTTAAGGTTAATTGTCATTTTTTTCTCATATTAATCTCTTATAGGTAACTTCGTTACTTTCTATTTAATAAGGGTAACGGATGTCAGGAGTGCTGCTAATATTTGTCATTTTATAATTCTATACTTAATACCCCAAACTAATGCTTCCGGTTAGATGTATTTTTTTCGTCAAAAATTTAATTGAGGGGAAAATTTGTAAATTTTTCCAAAGTTCAGGGGAAAAGAATGTTAAAAATTGAAGTTCATGAGGCATTTTATGATGAGGCCTAAAATTCAAGAGGAAATATGTATAATTTGTCAAAAAAACATTGATATGAATACTTATAGATCAAACTGTTTCATATATATATATATATAGGGCAAGTGATCACAAATCTACTGGCCACAGGTGCTGCTGCAGGATTTATCTCGACCAGAAACCTGCAGGAATCGGTTGGTCGTGAATATTCTAAGTATGAGCATTCCTATTTTAAGGCGTCCTATGCATCGTCAGGCTTAGTACTTCTTCTTGGTTTTTTTTGCTCTTTGGTATTATCCGTCATCTCGTCTTACGCCCTCCCCAAGATGCTGTAATATTCGATAATCGACTAATCATCGTTATCGAAATTTTATCCATACATGAAATTACCTAATGGTGATGTAATAATTTTTGTTCACTTTATTTATTATTATTATTATTATTATTATTATTATTATGTGAACTCTTATAAAAAAAAAATAAATTAGTTTTTTGTCAAAGCACGGTGAAGAGATTTGAAAGTTTTAAAGAAGACTTTTCTTGTATGTCTACATGCTAGTATTTACATTTAATAAAGGGAAAGAAAAAAAAATCCGATTACTTTGACTATGTTTTTTTTTTTTTAATGGATTAAATCAGGGGCTAAATAAATATCCTTATCTTAATTTTTTTTCCTGAATGGATTGTACTCTAAATAAATAATTATACATATATATATATATGCATCCTAATCTTCCATTATTTCCTTCCTTTAGACGTGCTGAAAGATGGAAGACTTTTATTTTTAGCGATGTTGCTGAGCGAAAGCCATAACTTGGGGTTGAGAGACAAATCTCATAATTCATCTAAAATGTGCATGGAAGCTTTAAATTAAGAAACAATTTTGTAGCTCATCTCTTTTCCTAGATAAATTAAGGGGAAACAAAATAAAGGACCTAATTAAGAATTAAAAAAAAAAAAAAAAAAAGCCAGGGGAAGCACAACTTACAAAGTGAATGACATACTTACAGAGAAGGAAACAAAATACTCTTTCAGATATAATAACACGAGATGTATTAATTTAATTACAGTTATTCAGACATTATATATCACTGTATTATGTGGAAAAGAATAGAATGCAAAGGTCACTGGATAGATAAGCAAAAATGAGGATGATCTAAAAAAAAAAAAAGGAAAAGAAAAAGAAAAAGAGGATGATCCAATTGAAAACATATAAAAATAGATACAATAGCCAATTAACTTAACCAAATTAGGATTGTAGAAGGTCACCGAGATAATTAACTTGAGCCAACAACTCAGGAAACACACGGGTATTCTTAAACTATCGTGATGAAATGCCAAATAGTTGTTATGCTTTAATCTGTGCTTCTTTTTTCAATAAGGAAAAGGTTTTAATGTATTTTAAAAGATGAATTTCAAATATTGTTTTAAAGGAGAAAAGGTTATAGTACGGTGACACACCAGCCATTCTTTGTGATCAAAACATCATGATTAAACGGTATGATTTATGATTAGAAGTAGTTCTCGTACTTTATAAGTTATTAACAAAGACACTCATAAGGAAAACCATTAAAAATCAATCCAATGATTAAGAAGCAATTCCTATTGATTATGAAAAACAGTAGTTCCTATAATAAAAATTCATGGTATTAAAGTATAATTAAGTTTTTTAAAAAAAAAACATGAAAAATAAAGTTAGAATGGCATCAAAAAGGAGGGGTGAACTTAAAATGAGACAAACTACTGAAACTGAAAAAATCAAAATAAAATGGTATAATATAGTGTTAATTTCACATTTAACTTTGTCATGAGGTGGAATTTGAATTTCCAATGTCATGTTGAAAAAAAAAAAAAACCAACAGATTTAAGAAAAGAAAAAAATCATCGTGAAGAATATTGAAACATACAATCCTTTTTCATATCATTTTTTTTATCCTATCTCAACTTACATACATATAAGTCAAAGTTACTTTTGTTCACCCCTCCCTCTATGTGATGAGTGTCACTCCCTTTTTTTTTTTTTTTTTACTTTCTATTTTTCTCCCTTTTTCAAATTTCATTAATTTTTCCTTCTCCACTTTTTCTCCATTGCACACTCAAAATATTTTCTTGTACAGTCATTTGAAATACTCTCTTCCATCGTATCTCCTAATTAATTAATATTCTATCTATAACCATTTTTCTCAACGTTAACTGTACTTTTTTTTTTTTTTTCATATGGCCCTCTTTATCTTTTTTTTTTTTTTCCGTAGTACCTCAGTATTTTTCGCTAATCATTCCTCTAAAATATTTTTTTCCCCTCAAATATGTCTGTATTTTCTTACCCTTTTCTTTTAAGGAAATTTTCTCAATAAGATCCCTATTTTATTATTGTTGGTAATTTTTTTAAATTTTGAATTAATCTTTTAAAGATATAATACACGAGTATTCACATTAAAAATTTACATCAACGCACGACATAAAATTGCTCTTAATCATATATTAGATGGTTGAAAGGTTATTGTAACGATTAAAATAATAGTTTCTACTGTAACAAAAAAATAAAAGTTTCTACCGTAAAAATTTCTTTATTCTATTTAAATATTCTAAATTATCGTATCTACAAAAGTTAACAAACTGAATATGCATGCGCTTTTAACTAGTATTTACTTCAGCAAAAGTATTATACGCAGCTAGAGTAATTATTTATTAACTGAATCATGGTAGGATATCCGTTTGACTCAAAAATATTATTCGTATACGTTTTATCACAAAATACTTGGTTGCATAATAATTATATATCAGTACTGTTTAAATATATAAAAATTTTCGATAATTATCTTCTCATGGGCGACTTTTATAAGAAATGAGAGACTGAAAATTCTAATTCCAAACGCAGTTCGTTGGGCATATATAGTTAGCAACATTTAGGGGGTGTTTGGTGTTTGAGTTGAGTTTGAGTTGAGTTGAACTTTTTAAGTTTGAATAGTAATTTTTGTTGACTTTTCAGAAAAGACAAAAAACTTTTTCAGAAAAGACAAAAAGCTTTTTTTAACAAAAAGACAAAAATTTGAGTTTAAACCTTAAGTTTAAACTTGAGCTCCAAACGGAGTTAATAATATATGAAGACTTTTCATACCCCAAGAGTCCCTCATTAGAAAGATATGTATCCTATAGTCTAAACATTGCACCACTTTGTATATCACTCATAAAAGTTTGCTGATATGTGAATTAAAATCATTAATTTACGAGAAATGTTTCACATGATCTCCTGATTTAATTGAGACACTCGATTAATTAACCAGCCTCAACCAGTATAAGAACTTGTTTTCATATTGAATTTGAAATTTTTAGCTTATTGAAAGTACTAGGTGCTTTCTCAGAGTTGGGGGAAAAGTTTTGTCTCAACCCAAGTAACACGGGAAGGAAGGATTCAAGGATATTCCTGGTTGAAAATCATATATTAAGACAGGTAAGATTAATATATTTCTTTTCAAGAGCCAACAAGTAAATAATAAATAAGAAAGAAGAAGAAGAAGAAACACATAAATGGATCATTTGGGAAGATAATGTCATTCGAAAGCTGTTTTCAAGAAATAAAAGCGGGAATTGACTTCTTGCGCATACGAGACGTCAGAGGAAATCCTGTACCATTTTGTATGGAAGGGATGACAATTCGTGTTGGTAGATTATATCCGTGTTCATTCATGTTTAACTTTTTAGTTGACACTATAATCCTTATACAAATATAATCCATAACATAATAGTCATGTTAAAGATCAAGTCCCAAACACAACCCTTTGATTGTGATACGGATGTGACTTAATTAAATAGGTCACAAATGTATCATGTCCACCTACAAACCCATTTAAACTAAAAGGTCATCAACAAGTTTTAGAAAAATATATCTGTAACGACCCATGATTTCATTTTGTATGATCTTGTTTGCTTTGAACCTCGTGTCCGCATGGTTTTGCTCTTGAACTCATCCCAAAAGGCCTAATATCATTAGGAAGTGATCTCTTTACTTTTAAACCATCACATATATTCCTTTTTAAATTATATGGGATTGCACAACTTATCCTTACCTTGGGACCGATGACTGTCAGAATAGCAGATGAGAAATACTGCTATACTTGCATGGTGAGTAGTCAACACGGCTCACTAATTACTGTACGAAATTCAAAAGTCTTTCCGTGGGACAATGTTGTTTGTATATATCCATCAATATACATCATTAATAAGGTCCCAACACTAATATATAGCAATTAATAATTGGTCTTAAAATATTTTCGACGGTATTCATTAATTTATATTTGTACTTGTATTGAATATTGTATGGTAATATTAACAATATCGTTTAAACAAGAATCATATCATTTCAAGATCCCACTTCGACCTGAAAAAAGAAAGTTATGGATTCTTAAAATTCAAGTGGTCTGAAAATATAAGATAGAGAAAAAAATTAAAATGTAATTTAGAAATTGAGTTATCAAAATTATTATAACAACTTTCATTGTTATGAGCATTTTGATGTAAGAACCATCTCATTTTGATTATGTTAAAATAATAAAATTATAAATTTTTAAAATTTGAGTTTTCTGAAAAAGTAAGAGGGAGAAAAAAATGTGAATTTGAAATTTAAGTTATGGAAAGTAATAACTTTTCGGAAAAAAAAAAAAGATCTAAAACACCAATTGAAGTTAAAGTTCTAAATTCCCCCATTTATAAGGGCCAACGGTGACCAGAAGAAATATGCTTTCTTTTGAACACAAAGTGAAAAAGACCTCAAAAGTCTCTTTACTACTACTCTGTGACGATACTTTCCCAAATGAGTCCCGGTCAATGCTTCGCAACTTCAGGGAAGGTGGAGACGTCCCCATTGATCAAGTGTCTTTCACAACATAATTAATGCACATACAAAGTAATTGTAGACTAGTAAGTGCACCTGAAATCACGGCAACTCGTTTTTGTGGATCGCTCATGTTAATAATATTAATCATTAATCAGTAGTGTCTAAACAGAGCAAACCTAAATTCCGGAGCAAGAATTGGCCGTTACGAGCATCTGAACTGTCGAACAAGCTTGAGCATGAACATGCCTTCCTTTTCCCTCTTTAGTAGTGGCTCAGTAGCATGGGCTACCTTTCTTATGTTCTTCACCCATGTAGCTACCATCCAAACTAACTCTTTCTTAGTCTCATCTGTTTCATTATCACCTGCACTGGCACCAAGCGTTGATGATCGCGAAGTTCCAGGAGGTAATGTAACTAACTCCAAATTTATATTGTCATGTTTATTTTTACATCATTATAGTAAGGTCTTAACACCGATAACAATTTGTAACTGGCCTTAATTTTTTTTTTTTTTTACGTATTCATTAATTTATAATTGTACTATTTATATATGATAATAGCAATATTAGGCTGGCACTTTTTTTTGGGTCATTTTTATTAGATCATGTTTAAAACATGTAATATAAGCAAAGATGTTTCCTACATTTAAAAAGCTCCTTTAAGTGCCTTCAATAAACATTCATATCAGCGTTTATGAACCCTTTTAGTAATGCTCATAAAGGATATATTAACACCAGTCGTCCTATCTTCGATTTTTCTTTATCAAAAGAAAAAAGAAAAGAAAAGAAAAGAAAGCCCCTATAAGGAGAATTCTATCAAATTTTTTTTATCTTTCACATCTCTATTCTTGCTAACGTTTTTCGCACTTTATTTCTTACATTTGTCATTACATTTTGAGCTTATATGGGTATTAAATGTACACTTTCCTCCAACACAAAGTAAAAAGACTTGGGGTCTTCTTTACATTTTATTTTTACATTTTTTATTTTTATTTTTATTTTTTTAAGTAAAGAAGACCTCAAGTCAATAAGGGAAGAACAGAAAGGCAAAGAAGACCTCAAGTCAAAAAGGAAAAAATAAAATTAAAAATAATAAAGAAGACCTCAAGTCCCCTTGCTAACTACATGGAAAGTGAAGACGTCCACAAAAAGTGTCTTTGACAACATGTTTAATATGCTCGTACAAAGTATTTGCAGTCGACAGTACTGCACCTGAAAAACACGGCAACACGTTTTATGGATCGGTCGTGTTAATAATATTAATTAATTAACTAGTAGTGTCTAAACAGAGCAAGCATGAGTACCCGGAGTGAGAATTGGTGAGCAGGAGTATCTGACAAAACCCATCAACAAGCTTGAGCATGAATATGCTTTCCTTTTCGCTCTTTGATAGTGGCTTGGTAGCATGGACTACCTTTCTTATATTCTTCACCCATTTACTTAAAATCCAAACTACCTCTTTCTTTGTCACAGCTTCCGTCTCACTATCACCGTTACTGGGACCAAGCATTGATGATTTCCAGGGGTCAGAAGCTTACTGTTTGAACAAAACTGGTTGGTGGTCCTGGCCGTGGAACAAGAGACTTTGTGGTTTGGAAGGTATAACTTGCAACAATGCCAGAAAAGTTTCTGAAATATCTTTACGGTATTTGCACACTGGAGAAGGTATGCTCTACAAACTTAACTTCTCATGCCTTCCAAATCTAGTCCGTCTGGAACTTGCCGATGTCGGACTCTTCGGGAGAATCCCACCAGAGATAGGCAGTCTTTCAAAGCTCACACACCTTGACCTCTCCTCGAATTTTCTGTTGGGTGAGTTGCCTCGTTCACTAGCCAACTTCTCCAAGCTCACACACCTCGACCTCTCCTGGAATAATCTGTTGGGTGAGTTACCTCATTCACTAGAAAACCTCTCCAAGCTCACATACCTTAACCTCTCCCATAATACTTTTACTGGTGAGTTACCTCTCTCACTAGTCAACCTCTTCAAGCTCACTCACCTTGACCTCTCCCAGATTAATCTATTGGGTGAGTTGCCTCGTTCACTAGCCAACCTCTCCAAGCTCACATACCTTAACCTCTCCCAAAATAATCTGACAGGTGAGGTACCTCTCTCACTAGTCAACCTCTCCAAGCTCACATACCTTGACCTCTCGTGGAATGATCTGTTGGGTGAGTTGCCTCGTTCACTAGCCAACCTCTCCCAGCTCAGACTCGTTGACCTCTCCCATAATACTTTGACAGGTGAGTTATCTCTCTCACTAGTCAACCTATCTCAGCTCAAACAACTTGACCTCTCCTGGAATAGTCTAACAGGTGAGTTACCACTTTCAATGGCCAACCTCTCCCAATTGATGAAGCTTGACGTTTCTTATAATCAACTCAATGGTTCAATTCCTCAAGAATTGGGCCTTTTGAAGAATCTAGTCGAGTTGAACTTGGGGCGGAATTTCTTTGTGGGTCCGATCCCTTCGACCATTGGTTTTCTGACCAACCTCACTCGTCTATGGGTGTCAGAAAATCTGATTGAAGGGAATCTACCTCTTTCACTTTCAAAGCTCACCCGGTTAGAGGAGTTTAATGCCTCTTTTAATGGAATTAACGGTTCCATCCCTGACGAAATTGGAAAGTTAGAGAAATTGACTTATCTTGATCTTAGTTCTAACAAGCTCACTGGTCCCATTTTCCAATTGCGGAGAAGTTTAGCCAATCTTTGGCATCTGAACCTAAGTTCCAATCAGCTAAATGGTTCCATACATGCAAATATTGGAAACCTAATACGGCTGCGTGCATTGGACATGTCAAATAACAACATATCCGGGATTATTCCAGATGAAATCAGTCTTCTTAAACTGCTAGTAGTTCTTAATTTGTCTTGGAACTACTTCAACGGAAGCATTCCCGCAGACATACGTAATATTTCTGTGTGTCGAATTGACTTTAGTCACAACTGCATTACCGGGAGAATACCAACTGTTAGCCAACCTGACTACCCATTATCTTTTGAATATTTGAATCTTGCTTACAACAATCTCACTGGCCCCATACCCTTTTCTCCTGCATTTGTTGGTAATGTCAACTTGACTTACAATAGTTTAGAAGGTCCTATTCCAAATAATGTTGACGATAATTTTCAGTCAGACGCATTTATTGGCAACAAGAATTTATGCGGTAAAATCACAGGTTTCCCTGCTTGCCCAAAGCAAAAGCAAAACCACAAACTGGCAATCATTCTTTCCATCTCAATCTTCCTTGGCTTTTCCTTCATCTGGATCATTATGTTGGTTCGTAAACGTGTGGTAAGAAAAGAAAGACGCCATCTTGATGTTAGAGAAATGAAGAACGGAGATATATTTTCAATATGGAATTATGA
>JAFMPE010129884.1:552-24055 GCA_024759925.1 Ficus religiosa
TTTTTTTTTTTTTTTGGTTTTAAAATTTCTTTCTCTCTCATTTCCTGTATGATATGATGGTGTTTTACCTGCATATGTCCTTGTAGGACATCTATGTCGTCTGGGAAAGACGCAAACCTAGACCTGTTTGTTTCTGTCCTGTTTGCTAGTGAGATTGGTGCAAAATTGTCCTTGTTATTTTTATGGATAATGGGGGTCAAATCTTTGTGTGGATATCACGTATGCAAATAGTCCGTAACTGGTAAAAATTTGTTTTTGTTTATTACACCTACTAATCTACTACCTTGTGGGAAATTATTCACTAAAACTGATGTATTATCATATTATCATGATTACGTGATATATTTATCGAATTAAAATATTATATTTAGACATTTTATGCACAATAAAAAAAGATTAACAAGTTTTTTAACTAGTTTTTAAAGAAGTCAAACAATTCTAATCTAAATATTTTAACTCAAATCTACCAATCAAGGTAAGCAAAAATAAAACCTAGGTAGCCAATGCGACGTGGAACGATCCACGCTCGCATTGACTACCTAACCCCGATGTACCTTGATTGTAGAGTTGCAACCTAAGGTCTGTAGGTCATGGAGGGGAGTCACGACCTAGGCTTTGAATGCCTGCAACAATGGCTTACTAGTCATGATTGTCGTTATTATTTATCCCGGGAGCAAGATTTGAACTTTTTATATGAATTTGTTTTAATGTGCTTCGTTTTATATATGTACAGTTTGTTCATATTTGCTATTTTTTATTTGACGTATTTTATTTTGTTTTTATTTTTTTTGGCTTTTAAAATAATAGTTAGATGATATTGTAGGCACCTTGAAAATTTTTTTTGTATTGTTAGACATTGATTGTTAGAAAGGAGGATCTTTTATGTGACCTGTAAAAGTAAGCAATAATTTGTTGGTTTCGTATGTTTCATTTTATTTCATTTTGAAAATTGATTTTGAGGTAAAAAGTTAGTTTTGTTCCAAAATGGCGTTTAGATGTATAATGAAATGATCATTATGAAAAAGAAATAATTTTTTCAATGATGTTTAGATAGATGTTGAAAACAAATTTTTTAAAAAATAGTTTCAAAATAAATTTCTAGTAAGACCTTATGTCCATAGTCTATGTTAATAGTTATATCGATGAGGATTTGTTCCTCTCTTCATTGTGAATATATTGACAAAAGAGTATCTTATCAGAGTTAAAATGAAAAAGTTATATTTTTAAAACTGAAAGTAAAAAAGAAAAGTAGAAAAGAGACAAATTTTTAAATCTGAAAACGTTACTATGCAAAACATGTTTGAAATTGAAATGAAAAAGGTTAAAAATGAGGGGATGGTAATTTTATAAATGAGTTCCATCTTCATTTTCATTATAAATGGAAATGAAATTTCAATTTGGAATTTGGTTACCACGTCATTTTCATTTCAATGGGCCAAATCTACGAAAGAGATGAGCAATATTGTCTTTAAATAATTTGTGAAAACATCTCAAGACAAATAGACATGTTTATGTTTTTTTCTCCTTTCTTAATATTTGTCCAGATTTTTGATCATTTATACTTATTTAATTAGAAGTTAAAAAAAAGCAGAAACTATTATAATTAAGGCATTTTATCCAGATTTATATGTATTTTTTGAGGAACGTTACAAATCTCCAAAAACAGCAGGGTGAAAACATATAGGTTATTTTTATAGGCACCCCAGATATGTATTGGATCAAGGCTTCGAGCAATTGGATACTGGGCCCACTCAATATTCATTCACAATCTGACTTGCTTGTTTCATTTTGGGTTGGATTGCAACATTGCAAACGTTGAACTGAGATGGAAGAAACTTGGCCCATTTTGTTGCAGTCCTTTACACGTGGGATAGCAACGCAAAGAGGCTGCTTTATGCCAACCCGTCCATAAAGAACAACAATTTCCACGCCCATGCTGATCACTTGTTTTTCATTTTATGCATGTTTAAATATTGGTGTATCAAAAAACTTTTTCAATAATGATTGAAGATATAGTCTAGTGATAATATCATATCAAACTTCATTTAATTATGCAAAATTCGAATTCCCTCATCTCCAAGTCACAAAAAAAAAAAAAAAATTCCGTTATTGGACTTTGGTACATGTCATTCTTCATGAGTTTGATTAGATTTCATAAATAGATCTGATCTCAAATGAGAGTTTAATCTCATGTTCTACGGGATCATTTGCATTGATATTTGTAAGCTTTGTTTAGTTATTTATTTGAAAGAATATTTTACTCTCCCATTGCAAAATATTTGGTGGTTGCAAGATCTTGGAATAAGGCTATTGATTCATGGTGTCTCTCATATTTGATTGTGTCCTGGCATCATTCTTTTTATAATAATATTAAAAAATGTTGTAATTGTAAATTCTCTTTAGTTATTTCAGCATAATTATTTTTTGTCGAATTATTTTTTCATAAATAGAAAATCTTGAATGAATAATAATAATAATAATAATAATTTTTAAAAAGCTAGAGAATAGTTGTAATTAGCCCGCTGATGGAGATACAAAACCCACTGCCATTTAAAAGCTCAACCCCCGACAATCATATCACACCATACCATGATATGATCAATTAACTGTTCACTAAAAAATACAATAAAATTTTAAAAAAAACAACAAATCCAAATGAAATGACGATTATCACCCTGGAACAGAGATTTCCTTCTCCTATTCTTTCATGACACTCTCGTAATTAAGCGGAGCAGCAAAACCCAAAATCAAAATTCAAAAAATATCCAAAAAAAAAAAAAAAAAAAAGGCGGGGCGTTTTGTCTGGGAAAAATATCCAACCAATCAAGCCAGGATGGGTCCCACGTGCTGGGCTGGCAAAAACCCTTAATTTAATCATGGTAAAAACTAACCGTGGTTTAGAACAACCGTTTCTATTCCAACTCACCCACCCCCTGTTTTGAATCCCTTTCTTTTCTGTATATATTCCCGGGATCTGGACCAGAGTAGTCCTCACACTTTCATTTCAAACATCAACAGGCGTCTTGATAAACGCCGACCTTTGCTTCTTCTTCCTTTTTCTTCGGTTTCCGATTCTCTCCCTTTGTTTTCCAATTTCCTTCTTCTTTTTCTCGGGAAAATGAGAGAGTGCATTTCGATTCACATCGGTCAGGCCGGTATTCAGGTCGGAAACTCCTGCTGGGAACTCTACTGCCTCGAGCATGGCATTCAGGTACATTCCTTTCCTTTCCTTTTCCTTTCCTTTTCTCTGTTAATGGAGGTTGTTTTTGATCTGGAAATGTTTGGGATTTTCTTTTTGGCAGCCTGATGGTCAGATGCCGAGCGACAAGACGATCGGTGGAGGAGACGACGCCTTCAACACATTCTTCAGCGAGACCGGCGCCGGAAAGCACGTTCCTCGTGCCGTGTTCGTGGATCTGGAGCCCACCGTCATCGACGAGGTGAGGACCGGAACCTACCGCCAACTCTTCCACCCCGAGCAACTCATCAGCGGCAAGGAAGACGCTGCTAACAACTTCGCTCGTGGCCATTACACCAGTAATTCCTCTTTTTTCTGATTTCTTGTATATTTGGTTTTGATCCGATCTCCATTTCGTATTTATGTGATCTGATTTTGATTTGGATATAGTTTTTATCTATTGATTTGTACTATGGATTCAAATTTCTAAAGTCTAATTTTGCTTTTATTATGCTATACTCAGTTGGTAAGGAGATTGTTGACCTTTGCTTGGACCGGATCCGGAAACTGGCTGACAACTGCACCGGACTCCAAGGTTTCTTGGTTTTCAATGCTGTTGGTGGTGGAACCGGATCTGGACTTGGTTCGCTCCTTCTGGAGCGTCTCTCCGTGGATTACGGCAAGAAGTCGAAGCTCGGCTTCACAGTCTACCCGTCGCCGCAGGTTTCCACATCGGTGGTGGAGCCGTACAACAGCGTCCTCTCGACGCACTCACTCCTGGAGCACACTGATGTTGCAGTGCTTCTTGACAATGAGGCCATCTATGACATCTGCCGTCGATCCCTCGACATCGAGCGCCCTACCTATACCAACCTCAACCGCCTTGTCTCTCAGGTATGAATTGGTATATTGGTAGATCGTATTACGAAGGTTGACTCTTGTCAACAATAATTTAACGTAGGAAAATTACCATTTGTTTTTAAATGATTTTGGTCTCCCATTTGATCTGTTTTTGGTAATTGGACTGTTGTTTGATGTTTATTGATACTAATAAGTACGTATCTGCCATGGAAATTTTTATTGCTTTCCAATGTTTTCGAGTTAGTCATTTCCATAGATTTGGATTCGTTCTTCGATATCTTAAATTAACTCCTGTTTATTGTTGTTTCACAGGTGATCTCATCGCTCACTGCCTCTCTGAGGTTTGACGGAGCCCTCAACGTTGATGTGACTGAGTTCCAGACCAATTTGGTCCCTTACCCGAGGATCCACTTCATGCTTTCTTCCTTTGCTCCAGTGATCTCGGCAGAGAAGGCATACCACGAGCAACTCTCTGTGGCGGAGATCACCAACAGTGCATTTGAGCCATCATCCATGATGGCCAAGTGCGACCCTCGCCACGGCAAGTACATGGCCTGTTGCCTGATGTACAGGGGAGATGTCGTTCCCAAGGATGTCAATGCCGCTGTGGCAACAATCAAGACCAAGCGAACCATCCAGTTCGTCGACTGGTGCCCCACTGGATTCAAGTGTGGTATCAACTACCAGCCACCGACCGTTGTCCCTGGAGGCGACCTCGCCAAGGTGCAGAGAGCTGTGTGCATGATCTCCAACTCCACCAGCGTCGCTGAGGTGTTCTCACGCATTGACCACAAGTTCGATCTCATGTATGCCAAGCGTGCCTTTGTGCACTGGTATGTTGGTGAGGGTATGGAGGAAGGAGAGTTCTCGGAGGCACGTGAGGATCTTGCTGCTCTGGAGAAGGATTATGAGGAAGTGGGTGCGGAGTCCGCTGAAGGTGAGGATGGTGATGAACCTGAGGACTACTGATTGTTCTTCGGTTTGAGTACTGGTTGCGTGTTTTGTTATGTAATCGAATCTGCATTTTCCTTTTCTTTACTTTGAATGTTTTGCGGGTGTAGTGTGGTATGTACTTGCTTTATACCAGTATCTTATCAATATGCTTGTTTGTGACTGTGTATGTGTTATGTTATCGCCGTGATTCCTTGGCTCTCTCCCTCTCTCTTCACAAAGTTGCAATTCGAATTCGTGCAATGCTAGTGTGAAATTCAAATTCATTCTTCATGATGAAAGAAAAAAACTAACAGATAACATCTAGCATGAAAATAAAACAAGGAGGAAAATTATCTATTATTTTACATTTTTCTGCGGAAAATTGTTGAGTGATTACGCTGTATGTGGGCAAATGTTTTCGAAGCCCATATATTCCTTGTGCCGGATCTTTTCAATGGAGTGTGCTAGGCCAACCCCGCCTGTTCAAAGAAGCAAAAATAAGTACTATTTCGAAGTGGAAGAGAAACAAAGGAAATAAGAATGAAGGAGATTACAAACTTCAAAACGAAAGCAGAGGTACTACATATGCATGAATATTTGCGCTTCTGTGTATTAAACTTACCTAGTACTGTTACACTGATGATCATCATTGAGGCCAAAATGAAGATAATCACCGATGTTCTTCCTGATCTGCGGATCACCTTTCCGACCACGCTTTGTCCTAAAATAGCCGAAATGGTGGACACTGCAACGAAGTAGAGAGCTACGAGAAAGAAATTTAATGAATTCGAGAAAATCTAATAATGATCAGATACGAGTGGCAATGGTGGCTAGCTCAACATATATTTTTTTAACGAGTTGTTATTTCGACTGACAAGGTGATTACCATGAGGAATGGGAAACCGCTTTAGAAGGTAGTATTCCACGACGGACATGGATGAAGAAAACATCAGGATAAGGGGGACTGTGGCACTTGACACCTACACAAATTTTCATTTGAAGCAATACGCATTGGAAAACTGTACTAGAGAAAGTAATCCATCAAGAGCATCTCTTAAGCAATGAAGTTAAGGTTTGCTCTTGTTTGTTTCTAGATACAATATGAACCGAATTGTACAAACTAATTACTTCTATTGGCCCTGAATTAAGAATTAACTTGGGAGAACTTGGATTTCAGTTTGTTCAAGTTAGTAATTGCTGTTAACATTCAAAAGATCATTAGTAATACCTCAATAGGGATTCCGAGGTCTAGGAAAAGTGGACCTAGTATCACTCCACCACCAACACCAAGCAATCCACCGAGAGTTCCGGTGAATACGCCCAAGACACAATAAGCAATTAGGCGATTGACTCGGTAGTTTGTGACTCCTCCTTTGGATGCAATCATTCTCCGTCCCTTATACAAGCTAACTGCTTCATAAAGAGTTACTCCGACCGTCGCTGGGATCTAAAAGATGCTACATACTTTTAAAAAAAATGCTTTTGGATTGAAAGAAAATGCATTTGTTTTTCTAGTATAATGGCAAAAAAGAACCTGTGACAAATTTAGTAGCCAATATGTCAATGAACAAGTCGCCGTGTGATTCTGTAACAAAGAACAAGTCCTATCAGTTCCAATACTTGGGGCAAAATAAAGAAATTCCAAGTTGTATTTAACTTGGAAAAGAAATTAAATCTCATTAATATGCTTGAGACCTTGGCAATTTGCAGGATAAGTATTACGATCCAAAGACCAATAAGAAGTCCAAGTTCCTTCCAACAAATATTCTTGTAGATAGAAACCTGCAATATAAAAGTTGAACGACTCAGTTCTCGGGATCATAGAAATGAAATTCTTCAGCTGGAAAAACCGGTACCTTTGTTGTAATAGGCCCCCTAAATTCCACTGGATTGCTATTCTTGATTTCAATTTCTTTGTCATTAGTACCTGATAAGAGATGGTGCATTAGCTTGGAAAAGATTTTGGATCCAAATCTGAACAGTTTGAGGAACTTTACCAGCGTTTGACTCGCAATTCGCTTGTTTGCGGCTAATCATCTCCTGAAATTTCAAAAACTAGTAAGAAAAGACCAACATGAAAATAACAATATACCAAAAAAAAAAAAAAAAAAAAGGAAAAGAAAACTAAATCACCACCTTTTTTAATATTGTTTCCTTTTCCCATGTTTCCACGCCTTTGATAAATGCCCTGATTGCGGTTGCTGTAGAGACAATTCAGCAGAAGATGATCAAGTTAGTTGCTCAATATGATGAAACAAGGGAGTGTTGATTAAAATAAATAATAATTATAATAAAATAAAAAGAAGCTCAGGGCATTTCTTTTTACCTAGAAAGACAATGACTAGCAAGAGTATGAGCATCCACTCCGCAAAAAGCACGTTCAGAGTAACGCCGATACTGATTCCTAGAATCTGCATCGGCTGAAAAAGGAGTGCTAGGTCATAATCTATTACGGGACACCCAAGTGTTTGATGCCTTCTTCCTATGTTATAAAAAACTGTGGCAGTTGCTCCACCAAATATCATACCTGAAAAAAAAAAACACTTAGTAGCTTAAACTATCAGAAGGCGTGCTAACGTTGGATTGCATATAATGTTGACATGGTGACAAAATGGAGTGTGTATTTGCGGACTTTTGAACTCATGATCTCCCCAAAAGCTTAAGCTATTCGGCTAACAGTAGCATATCTTTTTTTTTTTTTTTTTTTTAATGACAATCTATCAATTCAATTGATATGCAAGAAGCAAAAATACTAAAAACAGAAGAGGAAACAGCATTGGATATTGGATAGTTACACTTCGACAAGGCTGTCGATGACTTCTGATCAAACCCGACAACGAGAGTAAGCATTGGCACAAAAATGCCACCCCCACCAGCTCCCCCTACACTCCCAAATGCTGATCCCAAAAATCCAATCAGCCCACCAACCACAATTTTCCAGTCGAATTTCATCTCCTGAAACAAAAAAGAAACCTTTTTCATTAGAACAACCATTTTGTTTATAAAAACCAGTACTAATTACTCAGTTGACGTTTACATCAAAATCCTACAAATACCAAAAATGCCAATACAAAATCGGCGGTTAATGAGTTTTGAACCTACAGGCCAAACATGGTGATAATAGCCCGACCCCGACCTAAGGGTTGGTTGTGAAGAAGTGTTAGAGACTCTTGTCACGTGATCGGGTTCTACTTCATACCCTTCAGTGCCTTTGCCACAGCTGGAAGCGAAAACAAGAAAACTAAAAACAAGAATTCCCACGAGCCTCATTGTACATATGATTTTTTGGTTCAACTCGGTCGAGTGTGTGCTCAAAATGAGGAGAATGACCTGCCCTTTTTATACAGAGGAAATATCAAAGTGATTTATTACAGAAGATTCAAACACTAGGCCTCAGACATGGTTGAGGAAGACCAGGTTCATTCCAAAGCCAAGTAGGGTGCCCCATGACGTGGGAACCTTCTGTTATGGTGTGTTAGTTTTTAGTGTCGCTTTTTTTCTAAATTATTTTTCTAATTTTTTAAGCGAAGAGTATATTATGATTTGTTGAAGAGTTGTAGTGGCCAGTAGATGTAAGGAACTTTAATTTAACATTTTATCACATTAGTGTGATATGAGGGTTATCTTTTCTTTTTTTTTTCTTAGGTAAATGTCACTAGCAAACTCTCTCTCTCTCTCTCTCTTGTTGAAGATCCACGACAGCTTTCACTACCCTTACTAGCAAACAACTGCAAGGCCGAAAAGTGGGAACAAAATATTAAAAATGTAGAGAAAAAGGTAACTTTTAGAGGAGAAAAGTTTGGAGGGAGTGAGTGAGGTGTCAAGTCAAAAAGTCGACAATAACAAATACTATTCGTTATTCATATCTTTTAATTTTAAATGTGCAAACCATGGATACTAAAAAATAATTTTCTCTTTGTTCATGATAATGGACTTAATAATGCAATCCACTGCACTTGCTAATAAAACAACAATGTAATGGTAGTTGTACGGTAATATATTATCAATATTAACGTACACCTTATTTATCACTAACGAATTTTTTAATGCATCCACAACTCTTTTTTCATAAGCATTTTTGAGGGCACTAGGGAACCATGACGAATCAATCACTAGGCATCCAAGCAAAGTTTGTTGGCCACTGGCACATTATTTTCTATCGTTATATACGTATACATATGTCTATATATGTATGAACACACTTTGTAGAACAACAAATAGTTGCGTAGAGATATTGCAACACATTTTTCAGGTTTCCCTAAAACTTCCATGTCTATTAAATCTCGAGGAAGTTTTAATACATTACATAAAAACGATATAAGTGAGGATATATTAGTTGCATTAGCGTATTTATTATTTCATGCTATTATATGTAATTAGACACACACACACAAACGAGGATGTATTTGTATTTGCGCCAAAGAGGTATAATATTTTCTTGGAAAAATGCGTTGTTTTTGCTGAATCCGTGAAAAATGCGAAAATTCACGAAATTTTAAACAGGGACGTTAATCTTCCGTCTTTATTAATTTCGCTAATGAATTGATATGTACCTCATAATTAGCCATTTCTTTTGGCTCAAACCAAGTACCGTAATCTATTGATGCATTTATATGATGGCTAAAAGAAATGCCACGAACCGAACTAGATCTTAGCAACGACCTAGCCTCTGGACTAAGCGGTTCTCTATTTCGATTCTCTTCTTCAAGAACAAGCCGTACTTGGAAACCAGTTGCGCGTCTCTGGCAGTAGCAGCAAGTTTGCAGCGGAGAGATGTCTTCTCCAACTTGTCCTTGTACATGTCTGAGATAGGCACAAAAGTACCATTTTTGTTGCATAGCCAACCATGGGCGGCTCTTAATGCTGCTCCTAAGGAAGCTGAATCTGTATCCATAAAGTAAGTAAATTAAGGTGAAGTTATAGTAAGGTGAAGTTTTAATTCTAACGGAAGTTTTAACCCTGTTTAGCATTCTAGGAAAAATAGGATATCACGTTTTTGAGGCATGCACTTCTAACCTGGTCTTTCAACCGTGTAGACATCAGAGCCAAAAATGGAGGCTATTGAGTTGAGGATGCTTTGATTTGCTGATGCACCCCCAGTAGCAATTATTCGTTTCGGAGGAGAAGGCATTCCAAATCTTTCTGCATGTCCACGCATCGAGAGGAACTGACCTTCAATTAATGCCCTGACCTGCAAAATTAGTTGAATGTTCCATAGAGTAGTTCATTTACAACTTATTTTGTGCTTATGTGAACAGTAGCTATTCAAGAGTCCAAACCTCGGAAGGAGGGTCAAATTCCTCTACTTCACGTTCATCCAAGCCTTCCAGACTGTCGCCGTTGAAGTTTTCAAGAATGTATCGATGGAAACCAACTACACATGTAAGCAAGTACAAACAAATCAGATATGGGTATCAAGAGAGAGAGAGAGAGAGAGAGAGAGAGAGAGAATGTGAAACTAACACAATTTTCAAAAAGAATTAGCTGGGAAAGAAAAAAAATCAAACCTGGAAGGGGTGGAAGAATTTCGTGCTCCTTGTAGTAGAAACCCAGCTTTCCACCTATTACAGAAACTACTATTACGAAATGCAGAACTTACGACAATAGTTTCGGAAAAGTTTGATAGAGAGCTTTTACGGACCATTTAGAGGTTGTGTTTGCTGCAGGAATGCATTGAAAGTATCCCAAGATTTTTCCGCATAGCGGTTGCGCACATCTAAAATTAAGATCAGGGTCATAGCAGAAAGTTACAACAAAATCTCATCCAGAACGACTAATATGTATGATCAAATGGTATTATGGTACTACCTTCACGAGTTAAAGAACCGTTCTTGTAGACCAACATTACCATATATCCTTTTGTGTCAACGGGATTAGGGAAGACATGTCCTTCCAATCTTGGTTGAGGATCATCGGTAATTCCAAAGACCTAAAAACAAGCATGATAAAGCTTATAAATGAAAGAAATTTGCAATCCACCTAAATAGTAGCATGTAACTATGTAGTATATTAAACAAACGACATTACTGTCTAAAACTCCATCTAACTTCTGTTTATTGTGAACTATGCTCTACAAGAGGACACAACCAATAGTATAACGTATTTAGAGTGGGCAAACATAAAAAGTGCCTCTTTCAACTTACCGTGTCACTTGTGCCAAGACTGATTGCCAGATCCCCAGGGGTATTTAAGGTCAAACCTGAAGGTTGCAATCAGATAATAAGTTGAGAAGACTTTGCAAAACACAAAGGAAAAAATAGACTGGAATACGAGACAAGGAAAATCATGGACCCGCTAGGCTGTTAGGATTGTCTCCAGACCACTGAATGATCAGGCAATCCTTGTTGAAAGAGAACCTGAAAACAGATCATCCCAACTCAGGCTGTTACCACAATTTAATAGATGCCAAGAAACAATTAACCAGACATGATAGTGGAGGATCATGTTATAGTAGCTAATTAAGTGAACCGCTGCGTTAAACACAATAGTTATTGATGTCTATTAAACATGCTTATTGTTGTCTTGTCGTGTACGGTAACAGTTCCTTGCAAGTATAAACTAACCTGCATTTATCAGAATCAACTTATCAGTTAAAGTTTCACAAGTAGAGTGATTGCAAGGAAACTTTTTTTTTTTTTTTAATTAGCAGAAAACAATGCAAATCAGCAATAGATTTTAAAATTGTGCCAAAAAAAGGGGGGTACGAACCTCTCGACAAAATAGGGAGAAATATTTCCAGCAACAGCATGGGCAGGAGCCAGCTTTCCAAGTTTTTGCTCCAGGCCAGGTGCCGTAGCCTGCAACAACCAAGAAACAATTTGTAAAACAAAACAAAACGTACATAGAAAAAAGAACGATTGAAGATATTTCCACAAATCCAACAAGAATTATGGTTGTTTATTAACGAGGAACAAATACTTATAAATTATGACAAACCTCTAAAGCTCTATCAGACCAGACCCTTTTCTTTATGTCCATCAAGTTCATCCCCGCACCATCAGTTTCATCAATGCAAGCATATGCACCAATAAGAAGAGACGCCACAAAAGAGCTCACAAGGGAGATCCTTTCGGTGTTCTGATAAACTTCCAGCTGTGTCTCAAATATCTTCCTAATCTGCGGGCCTGTGTATCTCTCATGTGCCCTTGATCCTGTGAGCTGAGAGAGCTCCAATGCTCCTCCAACAGCTTTCTCTATCTCTCTACACTGCTCTGTGGTGCTGCTATCCATCCATATTGGTGATTCCTTCGTCGAAAATGCATCGCCAAGCTGATCCACCAATCGCTTCTTGGGATCCAATGATGATAATATTGAAGAACTGCCATTTTTCCAATAGACGCTACCTGAGGCAGAGCATATAACAATGATAATATTTAGAGAAAGGTGAAAATGTTTAAAAAACATAAAGAAAAACACGCGCACGCACACACACACACAAAATCAAGAAAGGGAAATTTCCAATAACCTCTAATCATTCAATCAAACCTCGACTCTACTTAATATAATCATGCCTAAGGCTAGGTTCATATGTCCCCTTTTGTGTCACTTCAATAATATCATGTCACATATTTAATGAACGATATTCTAATCAAATTGACATAAAGGTGACAATAATAAAAGGATGCACGAGTCGAATCCCCAAGCCTATATCAATGTCATTTATGAACACTTTTCAATCAATCACAGATTCTTACGGTTAACTTCCGTACCTACTTATTATGACAAACGCAGTTTACATGGCAATCTCGCACCGGCAAGAAAATCACCGGCGTTCATAGCCATTAGTGACAACCAGCATTAAAGTATAAATAAGGCAATCATAATCACCAATACATTAATAAGTTGAAATCTAATAACAATAAGTTTAGTAATCCTAATTGACAAAATATCTTGAACAGTGCATTAGTACCATGTTGCTGTCCACTGCCAGAAACAGCAGCGATTCTGCGGAGATCGAAATTGGAGTCGGAAAGCTTGCTGAGAATGAGATCAAGAGCCTCAACCCACATGAGGGTGGGGGAAACTATTCTGCCATTGATGGAAGGATCTCTGTAAACTCCATCTTTGGTCTTGTAATGAGGCAAATCGGAATCGAAGCGGACCAGCTCTGACCCCACAATGTTCAGATTCGAGTCCAGCACTGTTGCTTTCAACGACCTTAACAGTCACAGAAAACACGCACACCAACAACAAATATTCAATTCTCAGGAAATTGAATACCACAACTGAAAATCGATTTTTTTTTTTAAAATAAAAAATAAAAAACTGAGAAAACAAATCGTGAAGAAAAATCATTAGAAGAAAAAAAAAAAAAAAAACACTGAGAGAGTGAAAGAGGATATTTTGACTCACTGAGTGGAGCTGTCGAGTCCCAGAAAAAAGGAATCTTGAGGGAGAGAGAAATCCTCCATTACTGTACCTGCGGCTTCGGAAACAGAAGCAACTGAAGATGATTTGGGTGTGACTTTCTTCGGTTTTTGTTATTGGGCTCACACACGTATATATAGTGTAGATTAGAGACGACGGTGTCAACGCTTGAAACGAGTATTGTTAGACTATTTAAGATAATCTTTAAATATATGGTTATAACAAATAATAATGATGATGTTTTTAATTAATGGATTGGATAGAGTTATCGTGAGGAACCTCGACGGCTTCGAATTTCTCGGTTTAGATTCCTGATTACACGTCATAACTCCCCTGAACTTCGCCATGTCAGTTGTCGTTTGTTGTTTTGTTTTTCTTTTTTCTTTTTTCTTTTCTTTTTTTTGTTTTTTGGACTATTTTAAAAATGCTCCCGAACTACGTTAACTAGAATGCCCCTTCCATTTTCTCCTGGGCATCTCATAGTAAAAACTTTTCCGTCAGTTTTATTTTATTTTATATTTTATGCTGATGTGACCTTAGAAAACTTTTTTTTCTCTCTCTCTCTCTCTCCCTCTTTTTTTTGGGCTCATAGTCAAAAGAAAGAAACTGTGGTAGAGCTTCAATGAAAAGTACTGTCAGTAGTGATCTATCTAACGATTAAAATTGATTGTGTGAGTAAATAAATTATTATGATCTAATATGCATCTAATGTTAATATAGTCTCATATACACATAATCTTTTATTTTATTTCAGATTAAATTTGTTTTCCTCCCTCAATCTGTCATGAAGCCACCGCCCCCCCTTGCGCAACCTCTGACGAAGCCCCGCCCCCCGCAGGGGGGTTCGGGTTCAAGGATAAGGGGGCCTGAGCGCTGGAGTCAAGGGTAGGGTTGGGGGGAGGGGGGGGCTCGAGCCCAAGGGGGTTCCGCATCGGGGGTGGGAGCGGCTCAAGAGTAGGTGTTAGGGGTGGCCTTTGGGGGGGGGGGTGCTCGAGCTCCTAGGGAAGTCGTTGGCCGGGGGGGCAAATCTGGTCGGTCACCCGTGTCGGTGGGGAAGTTACCGGCGTCGGGGAAAGGAAGGGAAAGGGTGGTTTTTTCTTTTTTCTTTTTTTTTTCTTTTTATTTATTAATCTGTACGAATATGAAATAAGATGTATGATAATTATGATACACAAATAACATTTCAACTTTTCGATTACATTTTAACGGTTTAAAAATAAACTTTATCGATAGGGTTTAAAAATGAAGGCATTACCACAGCCTTACCCTACTTAAAAATAGGTAGTTAGAAAATAAAGAAGTTGATAAATGTGTTTTTTTGGGGTCCATTTGGTTGGAGGTGAAAGGAAATATGTATTTTATTAGAAGCTGAATTTGACTTAAATCATTAAATTATTAAAGTATTATGACATATATGAAAAGGTAAAAGGAAAGATGTAATATATTAGAAGTTGAATTTATCTAATGTTATGGCAGCAAAGTTAAACGTGTCAAATCGTTAAATTACTAGAGTGTTATAATGTTTATAAATTGAACTCCTTGTTCCATGAGTTAACTATTGGGATGAAATCTTGTATTAGAGAAATTATCAACAAAAACATTGTATTAGAGCTCTAATTAAGAAAATAATAGCATAACTTAGTTATTAAACCTTCTTAAATTCTCTTTTCCCTTGTCACGCAACAATAATTAGGTTTATGTTAATGATAAGATGTGTAGACTCTTTTGATTTACTAAAACTAATAACAATGATGATCATTTCTCCAAAAAGAAAAAACGAATGCTCTTCAAGGGTGTCACTTGTTTGTCTAGTAACAGTCGTTTTGATCAACGGAATCTGACTCCCCCTGAAATAAAATAAAATAAGACAGAAAAGAAAAAAGAAAAATATTACAATTATTTACCAGGTTTTATTACCTATGTATTCCAACGTCCAACACCTTGTTTGGAGCTACATGATCCGTATAAGCTGGAGGAAAGTGGTCATAACCATAAAGAAATTTACCTAAAACCTAGGATAATTTACACAAAGCTATCTTCCTGAGATTTTTGGTGTAAGCTTTCAGCTAAACAATGGCACAATTTTTGCCCAGAATTTACATCAGCCACTGGCCTTCTCTTCAACACTCCAGCCGCAGCATCCCTTGTTTCTCTATCCTCAATTTCTGAGCAGATCAGAGTTTCGGATGCCGCTGGGAAGACAGGTCCGAGAAGCTGATTTGACAAGATAAGTGGGTTTGTGTCATCATTACCGAAATAGTTCCGGGAAAGACCACAATATGAACCTCGCAAAAACTTCGGACTCCAAAAACTCAATATGAGCAGCCCGACCGATAAAGGTATTCAAGTTCTTGCCGTAGGAAGAAGTATCAAAGTTGACATCACAGCGCAAGAATGCCCTATGATCAGGTGAAGCTGGCCGAATTTGGTCCAAACAATCATTCAACATTTCCAGAAATATTTTTCCCTTCTTTGAATGGTCCCCTGAAGCTGCCTGGCACATATCAATTCTGGCGGAATGATATGGCACGTAACCGTCCTATGAGATGATAAAATAAAGCGTTATGGTTAGTGGAGCAAAACACACAAGAAATTTTAAATGGAAATATGGAATACAAGCATTTTACTGAGACAAAACGAAAGGTTTTCAGAATGTAAATGTGTTTCTGGAAAACAATCCATAAAATATATCGACATACCTGAGGTGAAGATAGCAGGATAATATTCTTGAAGTGCTGCAGCGTTTTTTGCTGTTAGAAGAAAGAGAATCCTTTTAGCCTTTGCAAATAGTACAAAAAATTGTGTCCCCACCGCATTCTGCGACTTGTGATTTAAATATTTTTCCAAGACACTATTTTGCATGCAGCAGAGATTACACAATGCCAACTAACATAAAAAACCACGCATTTTAATGTACCTTGCACAGCTTGTAAAAGAACGTATTTTGGATGTCCGGATCATCCGTTAAAGTTAGCTGATGAATGCACCGTGTGCCCTTGAACTTCTTCAAAAGCCACAGTCCAGAGTTAAACAAAGAGTTCGAACTATAAATATACCCCAAGTGTGGACCCGATATAGATACATATGTGTACAGGTACCTCAGGTATGGCTCCATAATGCTTTCTGCAAAAGACAACCTAAAAAATCTAGCACCAAACTACAATAAACTGATCTCAAAACATGGTACACAAACCCAATGTTTTGTTTACCTGCTAATGCTGTTCTTATAATTACATTCCCAATGGAATGTCCTACAAAGCTTAGCTTAATATCACCAAGTACTCCATGTCTTGTAGCCTTGTCCATTTTCTTCTTAAGGAAAGCTATCACTTCCTGAGCCAGTCTTAGTCCCATTTCTCTGAAGTCTCCCGATGTTTTGTCTTCATTCGACTCGGACATTAGAAATTCTATCTTCGGATCGAACAAAAGCCATTGATTCCGTACAAGCCTTAAATCCAGGTGATGTCCCTGTGGTTTAATTGCAATGAAGTAAAATTTTTTCGCCCACTAAAATGAAAAAGTACAACACTGAATGATTGAAATATGTTGTTTTGCATCATGAAAAATAAACTGCTAGAGATATCCAAGAAACTACCGGCATTTAGAGTTCAGTAAGGAAAAAGTAAGATGAACAATGAACGTATACACCAAATATTCCATTGAGGAGTCCAAGTATAAACGTCCACTAAGGAAAAACTACATATTCCAATTAACCTGGATGCAAACTAATTAATTAAAGCTAACTGGTGCAGAAGATATAAAATAACCCCTCGAGCTTTTAGAAAGAGAAGTTGAACAGAAGACTTGCCTGAAACCCATGCACGAACACAACAGCCTTTAAAACGCGGCCATTTGCATGTTTGTCCATGCTGGTTAGCTTGTCCCCAGCTTCAAAGCCAGGTGCACTGGGTGAACCAGGTGAATCAATCACGTCCAAATGTCTTAGGTAAGAATTCTCACTGGTAGTACGCCTTGGTGCATTCATGACACGCTCCACAATTAGAACAGGAATACTCGAAGGATCTCCAAATATGTGCATGTCTTGAATTGACCGATTGTTGATCTGTAGTAAGCGAATTTGTATGCAGAAAAGAACAAAAAGTGGATATATGGGCAAGCAATCAATACTTTTGAGGGGGAAGAACTCACCTTCATTTGTGCAATACTTCGTCGATGGCGCTCGGCACGCAAAGCAGCAGTCTGGGCAGGCTGTACACAGCATTAAAGAAATAATAATAATATGGGCCGAGAGTACACTTTGAGCAAAATGGTAATATGAAAATGTTGAATTCCCTGTCTTTTATGGATACTTACATCATCAGTTAACTTCAACATATTCGAAACTCTTTTATGGACACCATGGTGTGAGGAATCATCGGCACTACTATTTAAAAAGTGATGAGGCATCTCAACCTTAGAGTACACCATCCATATTGACCATTCAGCTCTTCTATCTTTGGCCCATGCATCCCGCAAACATTCCAATATCCTTGTTTTATTGGACCTGAAACAAAGTGAATACCACAAACAACCACCAGGTTATGCCACAATCAGTAAAAAACATGAAGTCTTTTTTCATTTAGGGCTCATTTGGGATCACATTTGGAGACGGTGTTTTGGAGGTTAGAGATGGTTTGAATTTTGGAAATATACGTGTAGTGAAAATGAACAGTTTTGAGTGAGAAAGTGCAAAAACTTGAAACGTGTTCGGAAATTTTTTTTATAAGAAAAGGCCTTTTCATTGATTATGAATCAAATTCCAAGGAAAGAGGATGAGGAATCCGCAACGCAGGAGAGACAACAGAAATAAAAAGTAAACCATACAAACTCTAAACGATTCTAATCCTCATGAACCCACTATCAACCAATTACATCCATCCAATTTAAAATGATCAACGAGATTGGAAAACCCTTAAACTCTGTCTGTTGAAGCCCATAAGGAAGCCAAGTATTTAGCCTTTTCAAAAATGTCAAACAATTCCGTACTCCTTTCCTCAAAAATCCTAGAATTTCTCTCCATCCAAATGGTCCATAATAAAGATAGCACCATACATCTCCATAGAACTTTTGCTTTTTTATTGGACCCCAACCCCACCATATCTTCCACCGTCAACGATTGACAATGTGCTGAAACGTGTTCGGAAAAAATTTAGCAATATTAATCTTGTTTTGTTGCTCTCAAAATTCTATGCAATTTGATTTTAAAAAAAATATCATTTCAACTTAAAATGATAAAGTAATGGACTTTTAAAGTTTGAGTTTTTTGAAAATGTTTGGAAAAGTGAATAGCAAAATTGGAGGAAAAGGACCAAAAAAAAAATTGGAAACAATGTTTCCAAACACCCCCTTAGTATCCGTACAGACCACAGAGAAATTTACAAACTTTTAACAAAGTGGCCTTAAAAGGAAATCCAAAATCCTGAGAAATATCAGATATGTTAATATAGGTTCTGAAATATACTAGCTATCTTGGTCCATGAGTTCACAGTTAGAGAACAGCATACCTAATCATATATACTGTTTGTGTGATATTAACCCTATCTTTGAAGTCATCCTACCGTAGAATAGCATAGAGTTAAAATCATACTAGTAAATATGAAATCATGTTCTCCTCAACATAATTCTTTACGGACATTTGCTAAAGGCACTTCTTTTATATAGCACCCGCCATGCATGGAGCAGCTTTTGCTCCTATATGTTGCAAACTAAAAAATATCCCATAAGTTATCTTAGAAGTTTCAAATGTAGGTTCAATCAATTTTAGTATCAAACGACTAAAGAAAAAATGTACTTTCCTTGCATCAATCCCTCCTCCGCAACCCCTGCTCTTTTTTTTTTTTAATTAAATCTCAGCTAATTCAATCGCAGTTTGCTACTTCCATACATATGTATTGTGTAAATGAAGAACAGCAATGAACACAAGAAAGCAACCAAACTGAAATTTGAAAAACAAGCCAATGTCTAGAAAATAAACTAGTAAGGGAACAAGACAAAACCTGTGGAACTGCAAAAAGGTGTTCCATAAATATGAAACTTGATTGCCCAAAACATTTAGAGAATTCAGTACAACATTCCTTGGTAGGGAGAGGAGTGATTCACTACTTTGAAGGTGTAAAGTACCTTTTGCTTTCTGCTGAAAAAACGAAGAAACATTCACCGACAATAACTCTGCATAGAAATTGCAAATTATGACAAAAAAACGATGCTGCATGAAACAAGTAAGGACCTCAAAACCATTTTGCTGCTTGCCTTGTCCTGAAACTTTTCCATCTGGTGGACTCACATTTCCTTGAAGAGCAGAATCGGGAAACTTTATATCATCCATCTCAGATATAAAATCAGTCAAGTCAAGTGGGAGATCAATTGCTTTGCTAAGCCTCTGTAACTCTTCAAGCAGAATGTCCCGAGCAGCTAGTAATGATTTAACAAGCATGACACATTTTGCATCTGCAGAAGCCACCTGACCAGTTGCCTAGTACGATCAAAAACTTCAACTATCAAAAATTAAATTGGAATATTCAAATTTTTTACCAAAAGAGTTCGCGCAACAATTAATAGGAAGACTCAAAAGTATAAGAACATACTTGGTTGGAGCCGTCAAAGCTTTCATCAGCAACAACTTCCGCAGTATGAGAATAACTGAAATAAGCCAACTTGCCAGATTACTTTAAAAATTAAATTCTCCTTAAAAAGAAAATGGGGTTTAGTTCATTGATCAAACGATGAACTTCAGAAAACTTGTAAAAAGTGTCTAACCTTGACTGCTTTTTTGGGGCTGCATAAGAATCACCTTTTAGTAGAGTGATGTGTACACTTGCATCAATAAGCACCGCATGAAATGCATCAAAATGAACTGGGCAGTATGAATGCAAACCCGAAAGGGCTTTTGAAGGAATTCGAAATTCATGGACTGCAACAGAGCAATCACTTAGAGAAGCCTGTAGGTCAGACCTACATATTGCAAGCCACAATCAGTACAATTTGCAGAATCTAAGAATTTGCAAAAACACAAGTTATGCTCGAAAAGAAGAATGGATTTTCAGCTCGAGTCTGGAAGACATTTAAGTGGACAATTATCAAAAATTCAAAATATGAATTTTCCAACTCACCCAGTCATTGATATTGGAGCATACATAAGTTCAAACTTCATAATTACAGCAGACGTGGGAGGACCCTGAAAATCAAGTATCAATATTCAAGACTATCAACTGAACTGATATTCATTCCACCAAAAAGGGACATCACATATTTCGACACAGAGTTTTTTCTGGCCATCAGTATAAAAATCATACTCGAGGTATTTTTTGTATTCGTATAGAGTACACCAATAGGTTTGAATTCTACGAAGGTATTTGCACTCTTGGAAAAATGAAATAATTCCTAGAGGACTCTTTTAGTTCTCATAGACATGACAGCCAACTCAGAAGGCTTTCCCCCCCCCCCCCCCCCCCTCCCTCAGAGGGATGCTACCAGCTTGATTAAATTCCCCGTAATTGCAAAGTTGGTACTTTATTTTATTCCACGGACCAGACACACACATAAGCAGCTACACCTATATGTAATATGTGGCTATTTTTTGTGTTTTACAAAGAAAAAGATGTTGTTACCTCATATTTACCAAGAGATAGATTGAATGAAATCATGATTGACAACAACACATCCTGCCTTGCATACTTTATCCGGAATGGCTGAGTTGAGAAACTGTTGTCTGTGTCATCAATTCTCCAAACTCCATACACATCATCAGAACCTAGGTCAGGAGCTGTGATCAGAAAATAATATATATAAGACACTCAGCTCTATGTAAGACGTCAAACAAGGCAATATCATTCACAAATTTAGTTCTTAAGGAAAACAACAAGATGCACAAACAAAACATAAGCAGAACAAAAAAATTTAAGCTCCGATCAAAGTACCTTCGTACTGGACAACTCTTGCTGGAGTTCCCACGGAAGTATACTCGCTATCCTCCCATCGCATGGTAATCTTAATTTGATACCATCTAGACAAACAAATTAGACGACAAAATTTTATAAATATATCCAAAAAACAGTGGGAATTGGAAGCAGATTTAGAATATAATCGGTATGCACGCACCCTTGTTGGAAAAGGTCAAGATTGTGAAACCTATGAATGTAAATAGCAATCTCCTGTACTGTGTCAAACATAGCCACCGGCTTAACCTTAGCAGGGTGCGCATTGGCGTCAGTCAACCTCTTTCCTGACCAGCTTCTATGATTCAGGCCAACCAACCATCCCAGACGCCGAAACATAAGTAATCCACAATCCAAAAAACTTGCATCCCTTCGTTTTCAGTCAATGTCAATTACAAAACATCGCTTCCTCCTTTAGCCTACATTATCCTTTTCTGAAACCTCATTTCACTACACAATGTCACAATAATTTGTTCACTAAGCCAAACTAACTCTCTACACTCTTCAAACTACAATTTTCCGAAGCAGAGGAGTCTGATGCAGCTGTAAAAACAAGGTACATTTTAGTTTCCCAGATAATTACATTCTGCAAACAAATTATTTATACGGGTGCTAATAAATTTAAACTGATCAGCAATATCCAATCTGCATTTTCCTTCCAGACATAAAACCCAAATTTTCTTTCTTTCTTCTTTGTAGGATAAAAAAAAAGCCCACATTTCAAATATAGGAAAAATAAAAGTACAATCTTTACAAAATGGGAATGGTTAAATAGTGTCACTGACACCATACATGCATTCAATAATCACATTTGTATATTTACACCCACAAAATTCCGCCAAGGTTAAAAAAAAAAAAAAAAAAGTCAAAATTGGCACAGAAAAAAATTGGAATGAAAAGGGGGAAAATTTTAAAATTCGATAAATTTTTTAAACCAAACAAATTGAATCCAAAAATCGAAAGAAAAACTATGTGGAAATGCAGAGATATTGTAATGAGAGAGTGAAAGCGATGCAAAGGAAGAGAAAATACCAGGTGGGGATCGGTTGGTGAGGGAAAGGACGGAACTTTGGGGAGATTTTTGGGAAGATTTGAGAAGCTAGGGTTTGGTGAGGTGGCGATTGAGTAATTAGAGGCGAAAAATCGGAAGAAAATAAAAAACAAATGTTTTGTTTTTGTTTTTGTTTTTGTTTTTTGGGAGATCGACAACTACAACGTTGAATAATTCGTTCGTTAATTTTGTTTCCGGGTGGCTGCTGTCGATGATGTTAAGAGCGCCCATTTACATTGTTGTCCTTGACGACAATGCGTGCGATTACTTTCATCATTTGTTTGGTCTCTCTCTCCCCTTTCTCTCTCTCTCTGTAAAGCTATTTTGTTTTTATGGCAAAATTTTATTATTCTTTTCTTCGAGCCAAGAATATATTTTTATTCTTTTCGTATCTTCTTTTTATTATTTTTGTGTTTTATTTATTTATATTTTTGTCCTCTTGGTAGAGGATGATTATTAGCGCCGCGTTTCTCCAAAAAAAAATAAATAAAATAAAAAACGCCGCGCGCGCCGACGGAAAAGAAACGACGCCGTTTGGCGGTGGCGGGACCTTCTCTGTAATCCCATTCCCGCCCATTTTGAGGCCTTTCTGGGCTGGGCTATTTATGTGCGTTGTTATCTGACCTGTTGGGCCTTGGCCCAAATTGTTCACAGTGATGGACCTAGAGTGTGTTTCTGACCCATAATGAGTTTTGGAGAATGAGGGAAAGAGAGAAGGCATCTTCGCTATTTTTTTTTTTTTTTTTCCGTGGTTGTTGGTATAATCTAATAGTAATTCCACACGTGACTTCACTATAAAGTAAAGAATTCAAATCGTCCAATCCTTTTTTTTAATTTTAAAATCAAGTTAACAGGAATTCAAGATGAAGATGAAGATTGAGGAGCTTATTTTCTAAATTTCTCAGATGAATTCGGACGATATGTAGTATTATCCCTCAAAAGACATATCTATAAATCATTGTCCTAGTTATAATAGTTTTCAGTTTTTTTTTAATCTCAAATTACTTAAATGTTAAGAGAGGATAAAAAACATAATCAAGCGTATTTAAAGGATTGTTCCCACAATTATCTCTATAAGTTTTGATAACAAGACCCATCCAAAATTGTTATGCTTTGTGATTGTAAACATGACTTAACGATAATTTTATACTTGGAATAACATTTTCTATACAATAAGGA